>BSBK01000847.1:0-272500 GCA_027943335.1 Chamaecyparis obtusa
ATAAATATATATATTTATATATACATATATATATATATATATATATATATATATACATATATATATCATATATATATATATATATACTATATATATCTATATATGTATATATATATGTGTGTATATATATGATGTTGTATATAGTGTGTGTGTGTGTGTGTGTGTATATCTATGTATGTATGTATGTATGTATGTATGTATGTATGTATATGTATATGTAATATGTATATGTATGTGTATATGTATATGTATTGTGTGTGTGCGCGCGCGCGCATATGTTTGTGTGTCTATATATATATATATTTGACTATACTGTTGTATATGACTAGATATAGTCTTGTCATTATAGCAACAAAGTCATATAGTATTTTGGAGTCAGCGCACATTATCAGAAGATTAGAATTTGGCTAAGTATAGAAGACTGGACAGTTAGCAGAGTACCAGAAGGTCAGAGCATCAGCGCACGTGTGTATGACCTAGTTAAGGTATGTGCCCTTGAAGTTAAGCTTGTATGTATGTATTCATGTTAAGTCTAAGAGTGCATGATCAGATGAGATCATATGACAAAGATACAGACAGTTGAAGAGGTACAACTAGTGAATGCTAGAACAAAACAGAGTATGATGCCGACTATTGGTAATTTGATTAGCGATGATAATATTATTTTGTAAAGGTTATGTTCCTATTGTATTTAGGTTGTATACAATATAATTATGTTTGTATGTAAACACGCTTGAGCCAATTCAATTGGAAGTGTTGTATGTAATCGGTTATAGGCCAACCTAGTTAATTGTTTTGATAAGCACATATAAATATGAGATGTGCCCTTTGTAATAAGTATGCAAGATGATATAGAGTTGAGATAAGCAGAGCATAAGTGTGCGAAGATTATTTAAGATGTATTAGAGCTTTGCAAGAGGTCAAAGCATCAGTACATCAAAAAGAACTGATCAGACAAGTAGTGTCACAATGTCAGTTCATCCAACAGATATAGTGTGTATCTGAGATCAGAAGGTTGTAGCCTTCACCACTTGAGAAGTGAGCTCTAGGACAATGTGTCCCCACCCCTAACAAGGTTATTGTAAAAGACTCCTAACAGGGTCTGACCCTTGACAAGGTCACTGTTCTAAAACCTTTGTAAAGATCAACTCCTAATAGGGTTGCAAGGTCTCCTAATAGGGATCACAATACACTAGTGTAGATTCTTTGTGGGTGTCAATTCCCACTGGGGTTTTTACCTATTTGGATTTCCCCATAACCATATTGGTGTTATGTGTTGTGTTTATGCATTTTATTCCAACATTAGCTTTATTCGTAAGATTAATAGATTTTATGCCAACATTAGTATTATCATTCTTCTTCCTTTTAGAGCCAAGCACCTTTACCCTTTCCTATTTAATTTCATTATGTAAAATATAATTGGTTTAAATTAACACTCATAAAACATTTGGCATCTTTCTTTTAAATTAATGTATATACTTTTGTTAGACTATAGGAATTGGGTATAACACCCCAACAAAATTGCAATGCACTTGGTAATGTTTTTAATGTGATCAATGATGTTGGCATGATTCATGGACTATGGGAGACTAGACCTCCTGACCTTGTGTTTTACTATAGGAAGATCTTAATAATCAAACTAGGGTCCCATCCCTTAAAATATACACTTAATAAGATTAACTTGAATTAATTTTGAAGTTTTTTTAATAATATTTTAATTCAAAATTTATTTTCAAACTTACAAGTTTTAAAAAATTAAAATGGGTAAATATTAATAACCTTAAAAATAATACTATACAATACTTAAATTTAGAAAGAACTAAATTCCATTATATTAAATTTTACTTTCATAGAAAATCTAATAATATGACCAAAAAAATTCATTTAAGTTCATTAAAGCTATCTATAAAATATTCACTTTTTATACTATAAGATTCACATATAGAAAACCCTATGAATTCATGAGCTTGGTAGCATTTTTAATGTTATCAGTGATTCTAGTTTGAAATGTCCTATGTACTACATGGGTTAGGGGACTTCATTGACCTCATGGGCTAGTTGTTTAACACAGTAAACTCTTGTCAATTTAACTAGGGCCCAATCCTAAAATATACACTTAATAAGATTAACTTGAATTAATTTTTGATTATTTTCTCTTAACATTTTAACTCATAATTTTATTTCAAACTCATAAGTTTTAAAAATTTAAAAAGAGTAAATATTAATAATTTTAAAAATAATACTACAAATTATTAAAATTTAGAAAGAATTAAATTCCATTAGTATATATTTTACTATCATTAAAAATAAATAATATAAATAAATAAAAATTCTTTTAAACATTAAAGTTATACATATAAAATATAGACTTCTTTTAAATTGCAGGAATCAGACCGTATAACATCCCCTATGAATTACAATGTGCCTAATGTAATCATTTTAATATGACCAATGACACTATCATGACATGTCCTCTCATACCACATGGGCTAGGGGAGACTAGAAGTAAGATCATGTTTAACCATAGAAAGCTCTCACTAATCAAACCAAGCTCAAAACTTGAAATATACACTTAACAAGATTAACTTGAATTAGTTTTTCAAATTTTTTTTTTTATAACATTTAAATATGTAATTTATTTTCAAACTTACACATTTCAAAAAAGTTAAAAAGAATAAACATTACTAATTTTTAAAAATAATACTAAAAAACACTAAAATTTAAAAAGAAATAAATTTTGTTACTCTATGTAAAAATAGACTACCATATCCATATTTTTAAATTATTTAATAAGATTATAGATATCAAATTTTAATATATCTGTCATTTGTAAATATAAATAAATCTTCAAATTTTGTATTGAAAAAAATAAGAAGATTGCAAATAAACAAAAAACAAGGTTACTAAAAATATCAACTTCACAAGTTTATATCTACAATATACATGAGATACATAGGATCCAATATTTTTTGGTGATACCATTTCTTAAAAAATTGAATAAGCTAACTTGCACATATCCAATGATTTTATTTGCAATGTTCAAAAAAAAAATTAACAAGAAAGAAATATGTAGAAGTAAATGAATGTAGTAAACCCTGGAACTTAGCTATTGAATCTAATAAAACATTGCTTTCAGATGCATAGTCAAAAAAAAAATAAAATTTATGATAGTACAACTAACTCTTTGTTCATCATTATAAGTCTCTTCTTTCACTTGAACTTTAAATATGTATTTATTGAAGATGAATTTTTGTTTAATTTCTCCAAGTTTGACATTGTCTTTTTCTTCATGCTTTAATGTGTTTAATTCCTTTTCCATAACACCCATAATCTCTTCTCCTACTTTTCCCAAAATAGTAATCCAAGCACGAAAGTAGTATGGTCTTGCACTTTTCATTGAAGCATATATATATGTAATCACTTGAAGGAAAATTCTTATCACATCTTTTAGAATACCAGTTACTATTTTCATTATTATTCAAATTCTTTTAGCATTGCCTATCTTTAATTTTTAAGGGTAAGCTATATAATAAAAAATGTCCAACTTTATAAAAGATAAGATATCTTTTATCAAAATCCAACAAGGTGTGCATTAGATAGAACCAAGTCCCTCATCCTTAATTTGTGCCATATTTTTTAATATTTTATCTTGTCCAATAGATGTGATTTCCTTTGTAATAGAATTGGAAGAAATATCATTCCCTTCTATATCAAACTAGGATCTCAATTGATAGGGACTCTAGGATATCTAGATTTATAAGAAGTTAGGTTGTGTTGATTGTCCCTATAGATTTTCCTCTGACATCACTGATTCATCCAACCTTTATAACAAGAATGAGAAAATTTACTAACTCACATAGGTCTTGGAGTTGTTGGCCTTCCCTATTCAAAAAAACCACACCACATTGTCAGCTTCACTCTGAGACCTGGCATGTCTTTCAATTGAAGAGTTCTTTTTTGAGTTTGTGTGACATTCTTTTCGAATATTAAATTTGATGAATCAACTAACAAAATAACACCAATGATATCAACTAAAGTATTTCTTTCTATGCCATCAACTTCACTTATTAATATAAAATTAAAATGTTGTTTAGGTTTAAAAATGTCTTCCTCCAAACTCAACTCTACTAGTTTGAAATAAAATTTCCCAATCATTCTTCAAATAGTTAATTTTTTTGTCTACAAGTTTGAGGCTATTAGCAAAATGGTCAATGCTCCCCTCAGGATTTGTGACATGGCTTAACCACCTCTTGTGTCTTCTATCAGTCTAGTGGTTGTATCAAACATTAACAGGTCGATCTTTTGGTGCAACGATAACCACTACTTGTAACAAATGGTATCAAAGCTTGGTCACAAGTTTGAATCCCCTCAGGTAACACCGAGGGGGCGATTGTTAGCAAAATGGTCAACACTTCCCTCAATATTTGTGACATGGCTTAATCACCTCCTGTGTCTTCTAGAAGTCTAGTGGTTGTATCAGGCATTAACATGTCAATATTTTGGTGCAATGGCAACCACTACTTGTAATAGAGGCCCCCATTTGATATTTTAAACACTCTCCCAATCTATATGCAGTTGTAGAGGTTATTTGCAATAGCATTTAGACATGTTACTCTTATTTCACCACCATCAAAATCAACCAAGTCAAAACTAAATTTTTTTCCATCTTCTCTTGCATCAATGTTGAGATGATGATCTTGAGTCTTTGTAGTAATCCTAGCCTTTATTTTCCATATGCTCCTATAAGGATGCAATGTTTCTATAGGAATGATTTTTGCAATGACTATATTTCTTACAATAGTTAGTTGATCATATGAATTATTGGTAGAATCCATTCACATGTCATCATAACATAAACAAAATAATATTCTATAGTGTAGCATTAAGGTACATTAAACACAATAAGTGTGCATGAATGCCATTAAATATAATAGTTCCAAATGCACAAATCAATACAAAAATATATAAGGTCAACTTAAATATATATAAGTTTGATAGAGTGAACCACAACTTAAAAAATTTTATAGAAAAGAAAAACCACATTACCATAAATTTAATTTATATAATTTTCCTCATTTAAACATACATTAATTTTGTATAATGTTTGATAATCAATCATTTAAGTTAAATATCATATATTAATCAATTTATTTAAACAACAAAGATATTTTTATATTAGATATTAATCAACTTGATATATTTAATTATGTTTAAAAAATAATTATTGATAATTGTGAATAATAAATTTGGGGGCATTTTCATCCATGTAAGATAATGTTACTTTAATAAATATTTCAAAAAATTGCAACTTGATATAGAAGTAAAAGTTTCTTCTATTAGTACATTACACTTTTGATCTATCTATAACTTTAGTTAAAAAATAAATATGAAAGCATGCAACACTATTAGGAAGTTTAATGATTATAATGGAAAGTGAAGCATCAATTCATTTGGTGGCATTACCTTCCAAATACAAGGTAAAAAATTACAGGCATAAATTTGATTAAATGCAGCTGGCAACATTGCATTCCATATATTATATATTAAATGAAAACATATACAATGAATCTAGAAATAGATGTTAACTATAGAAGCCTATATCAAAAGGAATTTTTTTACTTTTGAACTAATACCAATGTACACAATACATGATCTAAAGCTATAATTAAAAAAATAAAAAATAAAAAAAATAATATCCATAATACATGATGTAAAGAAATAATAATAAAAAAATAAAAAGACAATATAATAAAAACTGTCATTTAAAAGCTAAACAAATGTTTGATCTATATATATTCCATTGATCATTCAGACATCTATAAAGTAAATATTTGTGTGGGGTTAACATAGGATAAATTGACCCTAGAAATTTGGTAGCCTTATAAAGATATTTTTATTGCCATCAGTTATTGAAGCATATAGAATCAATGAAATGTATACTTACGAGTGTGCAATATAATATATTAGATTATAGTGTATATATCATGTTTACGCTTATAAACATGACCTATTCATGGACTCAATGAGCTACATAAATTTAATAATGTATCATGATTATAAGTTAAACTATAAATAGAAAGGAAAAATCTTTATTCGTAAGATTAATGGATTTTATGCCAACATTAGTATTATCATTCTTCTTCCTTTTAGAGCCAAGCATCTTTACCCTTTCCTATTTAATTTCATTATGTAAAATATAATTGGTTTAAATTAACACTCATAAAACATTTGGCATCTTTATTTTAAATTTATGTATTTACTTTTGTTAGACTATCGGAATTGGGTATAACACCCCAAAAAAATTGCAATCCACTCAGCAATATTTTTAATGTGATCAATGACGTTGGCACGATTCATGGACTGTGGGAGACTAGACCTCCTGACCTTGTATTTTACTATAGGAAGATCTTAATAATCAAACTAGGGTCCCATCCCTTAAAATATACACTTAATAAGATTAACTTGAATTAATTTTGAAGTGTTTTTTATACTATTTTAATTCAAAATTTATTTTCAAACTTACAAGTTTTAAAAAATTAAAATGGGTAAATATTAATAACCTTAAAAATAATACTATACAATACATAAATTTAGAAAGAACTAAATTCCATTATATTAAATTTTACTTTCATAAAAAATCTAATAATATGACAAAAAAAAATTTATTTAAGTTCATTAAAGTTGTCTATAAAATATTCATTTTTTATACTATAAGATTCACATATAGAAAACCCTATGAATTCATGAGCTTGGTAGCCTTTTTAATGTTATCAATTATTCTAGTTTGAAATGTCCTATGTACTACATGGGTTAGGGGAGTTCATTGACCTCATGACCTAGTTGTTTACCACAATAAACTCTTGTCAATTGAAATAGGGCCCAATCCTAAAATATACACTTAATAAGATTAACTTGAATTAATTTTTGATTATTTTCTCTTAACATTTTAACTCATAATTTTATTTCAAACTCATAAGTTTTAAAAATTTAAAAAGAGTAAATATTAATAATTTTAAAAATAATACTACAAATTATTAAAATTTAGAAAGAATTAAATTCCATTAGTATATATTTTATTATCATTAAAAATAAATAATATAAATAAATAAAAATTCTTTTAAACATTAAAGTTGTACATATAAAATATAGACTTCTTTTAAATTGCAGGAATCAGACAGTATAACATCCCCTATGAATTACAATGTGCCTAATGTAATCATTTTAATATGACCAATGACACTATCATGACACGTCCTCTCATACCACATGGGCTAGGGGAGACTAGATGTAAGATCATGTTTAACCATAGAAAGCTCTCACTAATCAAACCAAGCCCAAAACTTGAAATATACACTTAACAAGATTAACTTGAACTAGTTTTTCAATTATTTTTTTTTATAACATTTAAATATGTAATTTATTTTCAAACTTACACATTTCAAAAAAGTTAGAAAGAATAAACATTACTAATTTTAAAAAATAATACTAAAAAACACTAAAATTTAAAAAGAAATAAATTTCATTACTCTATGTAAAAATAGACTAGCATATCTATATTTTTAAATTATTTAATAAGATTATGGATATCAAGTTTTAAGATATCTAACATTCGTAAATATAAATAAATCTTCAAATTTTGTATTGAAAAAAATAAGAAGATTGCAAATAAACAAAAAACAAGGTTACTAAAAATATCAACTTCACAAGTTTATATCTACAATATACATGAGATACATAGGATCCAATATTTTTTGGTGATACCATTTCTTAAAAAATTGAATAAGCTAACTTGCACATATCCAATGATTTTATCTGAAATGTTATAAAAAAAAAATTAACAAGAAAGAAATACGTAGAAGTAAATGAATGTAGTAAACCCTAGAACTTAGCTTTTGAATCTAATAAAACATTGCTTTTAGATGCATAGTCAAAAAAAATTTCTTTTATGATAGTACAATTAACTCTTTATTCATCATTATAAGTCTCTTCTTTCACTTGAACTTTAAATATGTATTTATTGAAGATGAATTTTTGTTTAATTTCTCCGAGTTTGACATTGTCTTTTTCTTCATGCTTTAATGTGTTTAATTCCTTTTCCATAACACCCATAATCTCTTCTCCTACTTTTCCCAAAATAGTAACCCAAGCACGAAAGTAGTATGGTCTTGCACTTTTCATTGAAGCATATATATGTAATCACTTGAAGGAAAATTCTGATCACATCTTTCAGAATACCAATTACTATTTTCATTATTATTCAAATTCTTTTAGCATTGCCTATCTTTAATTTTTAAGGGGCAAGCTATATAATAAAAAATGTCCAGCTTTATAAAAGATAAGATAGCTTTTATCAAAATCCAACAAGGTGTGCATTAGATGGAACCAAGTCCCTCGTCCTTAATTTGTGCCATAGTTTTTAATATTTTATCTTTTCCAATAGATGTGATTTCCTTTGTAATAGAATAGGAAGAAATAACGTTCCCTTCTATATCAAACTAGGATCTCAATTGATAGGACTCTAGGAGATCTAGATTTATAAGAAGTTGGGTTGTGTTGATTTTCCCTATAGATTTTCCTCTGACATCATTGATTCATCCAACCTTTATATAACAAGAATGATAAAATTTACTAACTCGCATAGGTCTTGGAGTTGTTGGCCTTTTCTATTGAAAAAACCACACGACATTGTCAACTTCACTCTCAGACCTGGCATGTCTTTCAATTGAAGAGTTATTTTTTGAGTTTGTGTGACATTCTTTTTTAATATTAAAATTGATGAATCAACTAACAAAATAACACCAATGATATCAACTAAATTATTTCTTTCTATGCCATCAACTTCACTTATTAATATAAAATTAAAATGTTGTTTAGGTTTAAAAATGTCTTCCTCCGAACTCAACTCTACTATTTTGAAATAAAATTTCCCAATCATTCTTCAAATAGTTAAATTTGTTAGGAATGAATGCTAAATTTTTGGCAGCCATTCTGTAGTAGTTGATGTTGCATTCATGACTATGATTGCCATTGATGTCAACACAATGATTTATCGAAGACTTGCAGAGAAGCAGACAGAGTTTGGATTAGTGCACGTGGGTTATTGTAGTTGGAGGTATACGATGTTGAGGATATACTCTTTGATATATTATATGTCTATGGTTAAGAGTGCAGATAGTAATTCATTTATTCATGGAAGTTATGATCATTTTGGTGGAAGCAGTATTCAAGCAGTGTTCCTGAGTAGCGGTTTGTGGAAATCAGATGATATCTCCTAATCAGGATGGAATCTAGTTTTGCGCAATTAAAGGGAATTTGGAGACACATTGATAGTGATGTGAATGAAAGCAAAAATTTTGAGGTCACACGAGTGAAGATTTATTGTATTTGGAAGCTGACAGTTTTGTGTAATTTTGATATAGCATGTGGAAACTTTTATATTGTAATTGTATGCCGACTCATTTGTAATTATTTTAGTGTGGTATAAAGGAAGGAATGTATTTCCTTTTTGTAGTGTAGTTTTAGTAATGATGTGTGATGTTGTATGCATGAAGTGAAGAAAAGAGCTAAGTATGAAAGAGAATATGTGAAGGAAGACATGCGAAATATAGAGATCTGAAACTGAGATCTGATGTAACAGTGAGTGCAGTTTGGCATAGCTAGAGAAGAGGTAATATATTATTCTATTGAGTAATGAAAATATTATTTGGACAGTGTGTTTAGTGATCTTACCCTGAAGCTGTTTGGGTAGTGGGTCCTTCTATCTTCCATAACTCTTAATAGGGTTAGAATCTTTTAACAGGGATTCAAAATCTCCTAACATGGATTCATATGTACTGAATGTATTTCATAAGACTCCTAATAGATTCCATCCTTTCACAAGGAATATTCATATTAGTGCATCTTTTGTGGGTATCATTCCCACTGGGGTTTACTCTTTGATCAAGAGGTTCCCTAGTCAACATATCTTGTGTTATTGTGTTATTGTGTATGAATATCTTTCTATGGTTGGTAATTATATTTCTTATATTGTTTAATGTTGTTGAAGATGATAAAAGTTATAATTTTCTAATAAATGATTCACCCCCCCCCCTCTCAGTTATCTTGGTGGACTTTACTTTCTAACAATTGGTATCAGAGTGGCAGGTCCTTGAAAAAGAAGTTTAATAGCTTAAGGAGATCCATGGTGAATTTTAGGAAAGAAAGCCCTAAGTTTGATGGAATAAATTTTGACAGCTAGAAAGAAAATATGAAAACACACCTACTATGTTTAGGACTAGGTTATTAGTTGATTAAAAGAATGATAAGACTATCATTAAAGAAGAAAATCTTGAAACATGTACTACTGATGAGAGAGATCTATTCATGTGTAACATACTTGCAAGAGAAGCACTTTTGACAGCACTTCCAGAGAATGAGTACAGTCAGGTAATATGTTTGAAAAAATCTCATGAAATTTGGAAAGCTTTACACTCTACTTTTGAAGGTGATTAACATGCAAAAGGAGTTAGATCACATAAATGGATATGTGCATTTGAAGATATAAGAATGTTGGAAGATGAATCTATTAGAAGTTATATTGGTAGAATGTCAGAAATTATTACAAGTATAAAATCTTGTGGAGGAACAAAGACAGAGAATGAAGTGATATGGAAAATTCTGAGGACATTGACTCCTGCATTTAAGCAGACAACACAGATGATTGAACAAGTTATACCTTGTACAACAAACTTTACAAGAGAGACTCTTCTTGGAAGATTGGAAGCAACAAAAATGAACCTAAGATTATCAGGAGACTTACCTAGAATGGAGACAACATTCAGTGCTCTTAGCGTTCACCCTACTTTGTCAAGAAGCATCAGTGTGAGAAAAGATTATGCTGGTAGCAGCGGATCTAGAAATGAAGAAGACAAGAAGATTAAAGAAGGCATTGCTTTACTTGTGAAAAGAGAACTAGGCGGTAAGAAAATATTTAAATGTTGGACTTGTCAAGAATATGGTCATTTTGCATCTAAGTGTCCTAAAAGAGTTAAAAAGTACAGAAGCAATTTCAAACCTAGAAGATCTAAGGAATGTTATTATGCTAATGATGAAGATCTTGAAGCTATTATTGAAAGAACTTTGAGTGAAAGTGATACTGAGATAATGATGACATAGGATTTGTAGCAATTAAAGAAGAGAATTCTAAAACTGATGTTAAGGAAGAAAAAGCCTTAGTTTCTCAAGTTGAAAAGAAAGTTGATTGGATTATAGATAGTGGTTGTTCACATCATATGACTGGAGACATGAAAAATTTCATAAAGTTTAATGAATATGATGGAGGAGTTGTTAGAGTTGGAAACAATGCACCTTGTTTGATTAAAGGTATAGGATCTATTACTCTTGATGGAAAGACTAATACTGATGATGTTTATTTTGTGGATGGATTGAAATATAATATTTTGAGTGTTGGATAGTTAGTTGATAAGGGATATCAAGTTTGGTTTACTGAGAAAACTTCTATGATAAAGGATAAAGATGGAAATCTGATTGGAACTAGATCTAGAACCAGAGGTAATGTATTTCAGTTGACTCCTGCTGAGATGACATGTTTGATTACTAAGATTGATGACAGTTGGTTATGGCATAGAAGGTTTTGTCATATAAACTTTGATAACATTGTGAAAGTAAGTACTACACTTGCAGTAAGAGATTTACCTAAGATTATGAAACCTACTAAAATGATTTGCAAAGAATGTGTAATGGCTAAACAGAAGAGAAGTTCTTTTCCCAGTAAGAAGTTTACATCTACAGAGAAGCTGGAGATTGTTCATACAGATTTGAGTAGTCCTACCAAGACTAGAGGATTCTATCAAGAAAGGTATTTTATGATTCTTGTTGATGATTTTACAAGAATGATGTGGATTGCATTTCTTAAAGAAAAATATGAAGCATTTGATAAGTTTAAGATTGTTAAGAATAAAGTTGATAATGAATCTGGAATAAAGATTAAATTTTTGAGATCTGATAGAGGTGGAGAATTTACTTCTAGAGAGTTTAACACCTTTTGTGAAGAAAATGGCATTAAGAGATAGTATTCAGCCCCTAGAACACCTGAACAAAATGGCATTGCAGAAAGAAGAAATAGATCAGTGACTGAAGCAGCAAGAGCTATGTTATTTGAGAATGATATGCCGAAGATATTCAGGAGAGAAGCAGTGAACACAATAATGTATACAATGAAGAGAGTACAAATCAGAGCAGAGACAAACAAGACACCTTATGAATTATTGTTTGGACATACACCCTCAATTAAGTATTTTAGAATTTTTGGAAGCAAATGTTATATAAAGAGAGATGATGATATTGGAAAGTTTGATCCTAGAAGTGATGAAGGTATATTTCTTGGATATTCTTTTAAAAGAAAAGCATGTAGATGTTTCAATAAAAGAACTAAGACTATTTTTGAAAGCACAAATGTTAAAGTTGATGAAAAGTTCAAAATTTAGGAAATAATGCTTGATTATGAATCTGATGAAGAAGCTCATCCTAAACCTAACACTGGATCTACTAAATTATTTTATGAAACTAACAGTGATTTGTTGAATGAAAGCCACAATGAAGGTACTAAAGAACCTACACCTAAAGAGAGATATGAGACAGTGACACCTAGCAAGAGTTTTGTTAAGGAATCATCCTATTGAGTAGATTATTGGAAGCATCAAAAGAGGAGTTCTAACTTAGAATAAGGTACAAGAACAGTTATGTTTGATTTCTCAAACTGAACCAAAGACTACTAGTGAAGCTTGTGAAGATGAAAGTTGGACTAATGCTATGAAAGAAGAACTTGATCAGATTGAAAAGAACAAGACATGGGAATTGGTCCCTAGACCTCAAGACAAGAATTTTATTGGAACTAAATGGGTATTCAGAAACAAGATGAATGAACAAGGAGAAGTAGTAAGAAACAAAGCAAGATTGGTATTTAAGGGTTACTCACAACAAAAAGGAATTGACTATGAAGAAACCTTTGCACCTATTGCAAGAATTGAAGCAATAAGAATGTTTTTGGCTTATGCAGCTTACAAGAAATTCAAAGTATATCAGATGGATGTGAAGTCAGCATTTTTGAATGGAGAGTTGGAAGAAGATGTCTATATTGAGTAGCCTGAAGGTTTTCCTTTGACTCAAGAAGGAGACATGGTATGTAAATTGAAGAAAGCTTTGTATGGACTTAAACAAGCACCTAGAACTTGGTATGCAAGACTAGATAAGTATTTGATAAAATTGGGATTTAAAAAAGGAACAACTGATAGCAATCTATACACAAAAGAAATTGAAAATGGTTTGTTAGTTATAGTTATTTTTGTTGATGACATTATCTTTGGAGGAGAAGATGAAGCTAGTGACAAATTTGTTGATGAAATGAAGACTAAATTTGAAATTAGTATGATTGGTGAAATGAAATACTTTTTGGGATTACAGATAACACAAAACAATGATGGTATATTTGTAAGTCAAACAAAGTACCTGAATGACTTGTTGAAAATATTTGGAATGGAGGATTGTAAACTAGTTGGAACACCCATGGTGACCGGACATAAGTTATCTAGCATAGATGAGACTCCTTCAGTAGAACAGAAGAAATACAGGTCTATGATTGGAGGATTGTAGTATTTGAATCATACAAGACCTGATATAGCACATTCAGTTGGAATTGTAGCAAGATTTCAAGCTGAACCTAGAGAATCACATTATGCAACAGTAAAGAGGATACTAAGATATTTAAGAGGCACAATGGACTATGGATTATGGTATGAAAAATCTGATGATTTTACCCTATGTGCATATATAGATGCTGATTAGGGAGGCAATGTTGATGATAAGAAAAGCACCAGTGATGGAGCATTTTTCCTTGGAGGAATATTGGTTTCTTGGATAAGCAAGAAGAAAAATTTTATCTCACAAAGCACAATAGAAGTAGAATATGTAGCAGCAACAAACAATTGTAACCAGATAATTTGGATGAAGCAAATGCTGAAGG
This sequence comes from Chamaecyparis obtusa, assembly GCA_027943335.1. Classification (NCBI taxonomy): domain Eukaryota; kingdom Viridiplantae; phylum Streptophyta; class Pinopsida; order Cupressales; family Cupressaceae; genus Chamaecyparis; species Chamaecyparis obtusa. The sequence continues at coordinate 14,021 of BSBK01000847.1, forward strand.
ATATTGGAATAAAATTTGTTGAACTTGTTGTCATACATTGTGACAATACCAATACAATTATTATGTCTAAGAATCATATATTACATTCTAAGACAAAGAATATAGAGATTAAGTATCATGTTGTAAGAGAGAAAGTTGCTGATATAGAAGTCAGACTTGAGTACATAAGTACAAAGGAGAAAATAGCAGATATATTCACAAAGCCTTTGCCTAATGATACATTTGAGTATCTAAGAGGTATGCTTGGGGTTATGCCCCATCCTACTTTTGAGAAGTGATGTAGTTGGTTGCATCCATCCAGTGGTATATGAGCCTTATCTTTCTTTTGGATTGGATGTTGGTACTTCCTCTATGGGGGAGTATGTGTATCTGAGCTGAGTCATGAAGACTCTAGTAAATGTATTTTCTGAGCAGTGTCTTTTGACATTGAGTTGTTGTTGACATAGTGATGAAATTTTTGTCATTGATGTCAATGGTGGAGAAGTATACATGGAAAAAAATCTGAGACATCTATTGGAGAGAACTTAATAGGATAAGAAAGAAAGATTTGATTGATGAAGAGGATTAGAAGAAGCAGTGTTGCAGTATTAGATTTTTGGAACATTGGATGTTTTTCATCTTGTTGCCATCAATGCCAATGGGGGATATTGTTAGGAATGAATGCTAAATGTTTGGAAGCCATTCTATAGTAGTTTTTGTTTCATTCATGACTATGATTGTCATTGATGTCAACACAGTGATTTACCAAAGACTTGCAGAGAAGCAGACAGAGTTTGGATTAGGGCACGTGGGTTATTGTAGTTGGAGATATGTGATGTTGAGGATATAATCTTTGATATGTTATATTTCTATGGTTAAGAGCACAGACAGTAATTCATTTATTCATGGAAGTTATGATCATTTTGGTGGAAGCAGTATTCAGGCAGTGTTCCTAAGTAGCGGTTTGTGGAAATCGGATGATATCTCCTAATCAAGATGGAATCTTCTTTTTCATAGTTAAAGGGAAGTTGGAGACACATTGATAGTGACATGGATGATAGTGCATATTTTGAGGTCACACGAGTGAAGATTTATTATATTTGGAAGTCGATAGTTTTGCGTAATTTTGATATAGCACATGGAAACTTTTATATTGTAATTGTATGCCAACTCATTTGTAATTATTTGAGTGTGGTATAAAGGAAGGAATATATTTACTTTTTTTAATTTAGTTGTAGTGATGATGTGTGATTTTGTATGCATGAAGTGAAGAAAAGAGCTAAGTATGAAAGCAAATATGTGAAGGAAGACATGTGAAGTACAGAGATCTGAAATTGAGATCTGATGTAACAGTGAGTGTAGTTTGGCACAGTCAGAGAAGAGGTAACATATTATTTTATTGAGTAATGTAAAGATTATTTGGACAGCATGTTTAGTGATCTTACCCTGAAGCTATTTGGGCAGTGGATCCTTCTGTCTTCCATAACTCTTAACAAGGTTAGAATCTTTTAACAGGGATTCAAACTCTCCTAACAGGGATTCATATGTACTGAATGTATTTCATAAGACTCCTAATAGAGTCCATCCTTTCACAAGGAATATTCATATTAGTGCATCTTTTGTGGGCATCATCCCCACCGGGGTTTACTCTTTGATCAAGAGGTTCCCTAGTCAACATATCTTGTGTCATTGTGTTATTGTGTACGAATATCTTTCTATGGTTGGTAGTTATATTGCTTATATGGTTTAGTGTTGTTGAAGATGATAAAAGTTATAATTATCTAATAATTGACTCACCCCCCCCCCCTTCTCAATTATCTTGGTGGACTTTACTTTCTAACAAATTTTTTTGTCTACAAGTTTGAGGCTATTAGCAAAATAGTCAATGCTCCCTTCAGGATTTGTGACATGGCTTAACTGCCTCTTGTGTCTTCTATAAGTTTAGTGGTTGTATCAAACATTAGCAAGTTGATCTTTTGGTGCAATGATAACCACTACTTATAACAAATGGTATCAAAGCTTGGTCACAGGTCTGAATCCCCTCAAGTAACACTGAGGGGGAGATTTTTAGCACAATGGTCAACACTCCTCTCAATATTTGTGACATGGCTTAATTGCCTCCAGTGTCTTCTAGAATTCTAGTGGTTGTATCAGGCTTTAACATGTCAATCTTTTGGTGCAATGGAAACCACTACTTGTAATAGAGGCCCCCATTTGATATTTTAAACACTCTCCCAATTTGTATGCATTCGTAGAGGTTATTTGCAATAGCATTAAGACAGGTTACTCTTATTTCACCACCATCAAAATCAACCAAGTCAAAACTAAATTTTTTTCCATCTTCTCTTGCATCAATGTTGAGATGATGATCTTAAGTCTTTGTAGTAACCGTAGCCTTTATTTTCCATATGCTCCTATAAGGATGCAATATTTCTATAGGAATGATTTTTGCAATGGCTTTATTTCTTACAATATTTAGTTGATCATATGAATTATTGGTAGAATCCATTCACATGTCATCATAACATAAACAAAATAATATTCTATATTGTAGCATTAAGGTACATTAAACACAATAACTGTGCATGAATGGCATTAAATATAATAGTTTCAAATGCACAAATCAATACAAAAATATATAAGGTCAACTTAAATATATATAAGTTTGATAGAGTGAACCACAACTTAAAAACTTTTAAACAAAAGAAAAACCACATTACCCTAGATTTAATTTATATAATTTTCCTCATTTAAACATACATTAATTTTGTATAATGTTTGAAAATCAATCATCTTAAGTTAAATATCATATATTAATTTATTTATTTAAACAACAAAGATATTTTATATCAGATATTAATCAACTTGATATATTTAATTATGTTTAAAAAATAATTATTGATAATTGTGAATAATAAATTTGGGGGCATTTTCATCCATGTAAGATAATGTTACTTTAATAAATAATTCAAAAAATTACAGCTTGATATAGAAGTAAAAGCTTCTTCTATTAGTACATTACACTTTCTATCTATCTATAACTTTAGTTAAAAAATAAATATGAATGCATGCAACACTATTAGGAAGTTTAATGATTATAATGGAAAGTGAAGCATCAATTCATTTGGTGGCATTACCTTCCAAATACAAGGTAAAAAATTACAGGCATAATTTTGATTAAATGCAGCTGGCAACATTGCCTTCCATATATTAAATATTGAATGAAAACATATGCAATGAATCTAGAAATAGATGTTAACTATTGAAGCCTATATCAATAATGATTTTTTTAAACTTTTGAGCTAATACCAATGTACACAATACATGATCTAAAGCAATAATTAAAAAAATAAAAAATAAAAAAAATAATATACATAATACATGATGTAAAGAAATAATAATAAAAAAATAAAAACAAAATATAATAAAAACTGTCATTTAAAAGCTAAACAAATGTTTGATCTAAAACAAACACACACATATATATATCTACACACACACACACACACACACACACACACACACATATATATATATATAAAAGTTTCTTCTATTAGTACATTACACTTTCTATCTATTTATAACTTTAGTTAAAAAATAAATATGAATGCATGCAACACTATTAGGAAGTTTAATTATTATAATGGAAAGTGAAGCATCAATTCATTTGGTGGCATTACCTTCCAAATACAAGGTAAAAAATTACAGGCATAATTTTGATTAAATGCAGCTGGCAACATTGCCTTCCATATATTAAATATTGAATGAAAACATATACAATGAATCTAGAAATAGATGTTAACTATTGAAGCCTATATCAATAATGATTTTTTTTTAACTTTTGAGCTAATACCAATGTACACATTACATGATCTAAAGCAATAATTAAAAAAATAAAAAATAAAAAAAATAATATACATAATACATGATGTAAAGAATAATAAAATAAAAAATAAAAAAAAAATATAATAAAAACTGTCATTTAAAAGCTAAACAAATGTTTGATCTAAAACAAACACACATATATATCTACACACACAGATATATATATATATATATATATATATATATATATATATATATATATATATATATATATATATATATATATATATATATATATATATATATCTGTGTGTGTGTGTGTGTACACAGATATATATATATATGTGTGTGTGTGTGTGTGTGTGTGTGTGTACAGATATATATATATATATATATATATATATATATATATATATATATATATATATATATATATATATATATATATATATATATATATATATATATATATATATATATATATATATATATATATATATATATATATATATATATATATATATATATATATATATATATATATATATATATATATATGTACACACACACACACACACACACATATATATATTATATTAATAATTTGTATTTTTAAATTGGTTCAAAAATAGCCCCCAAAGAAAAGAACCAAAAAGAAAAACTCCAATCATTTCTCACTAAAATAAGATCCAAAGTAAATGTATCAAAACCTAGAAAAGCCTCCTAGCTAGCCGAAGCTAGTTACAATCAAAATTCACCCAAAATTGGAGTAATTTTTCTCAAGAACCCCTACTAAGAAAGTACATCATTTACATCAATACATGTTTTATACTTTCCATAAGGAAAATGGATCAACCAAATAAGGAGAATAGAAAGATATCCTCATCCAAAAGTAAAATAAGAATAAAATATGAAGCCAAAAGCATATGCAACATCCCACCTACTAATAAAAAAAGTGATAAATCATGCAACCATGCACATATTAACCTATCCTAGAAGAAAAATCCACCAAGAGGAAGAAGCAGGGTTCAAAATGTCTTCCGAATATGCTTGAACTGTGACAAACCTATATCAACAAAGATGATATACAAAATATATCCATAAATCATTATTCTTCCTTATGAACAAAAAAGGAAGTAGCTGAGCCCAATTGCAAACTAAGTAAACTAGCAGGGGCATCAGAGATATTTGTATTTAAATCAAGAGGATGTGTGCTTAAAGGAGAACAAAGGTATAATCCCAATAAATGAATAAAGATGAAGTTCCCATAAAATTTCCACATAAAGCTTTGTGACAAAAGAAAGGACAAAGTAATAACTTTAGAAGATATGCCAAAAGTAAAAAAATAGAAATATAGCTCATACGTCATAAACTCACAGAAATGAAAGACACTAAAAATTTCAAACCACACACAATGAACCTAAAGCCATCACATCACCACATGCCCAAAGAAAAGGAGAAAATATGAAATAAGACAGAGAAAGTGTCATAAACTAATATAACCAAAAGTGCACCAAATATCATAAGACAAACTCATCAATCAAAGTCGTCGTACCTAATTTTTTTTTATGAAAATACATCATCATTCATATACGTAAATATGAAAATATGAGAGAATGACAAGTTAATTATTGCCTAAGATATACGTATATACATACCTAAATGATCATATATATGAGCAGAGAAGTAACAGAAAGAGAAACTAAATTCAAACTTTATCAAGAAATAATGGTCCCAAAGATGACGAGGCTGAATGACAACAGAGAAATAAAATGAATCCAAGTATAAATTAAATCCACCCTGCAAAATAATAGAAAGGAACCGAATTATGTAAAAATAAATGGGACAAGATAACCAAGAATAAATCTTAAACAATAACTATAGACACCTAAAAATCTTTTGGTAAATAAAAGTATTTTTATTTTTCCAAAAACCCTTTATGACATCATCATTTGTTAATTAATTATTTATTTAATTAATTAATTTATTATTATGACATTAATTCCTCCTACCTTAATTAAAAAACATTTAATTAGGGAATCCCTTCCAAAAATGTTTAAATCCAATTTAAACATCATTTCCCCCAATATTTATTAACTATTTAATAAATTGACCAAATCTTTTAAATAAATGAAATATTTATTTAAATCTCTCAAAACCCTAGAATCTTCTAGACTTTCCTAGAATTTCCTAAACTTCCCTAAACCTTTCCTAAACCTATCTAGAAGATGCTTCCTAACCTTCGTAGCTTAATCCAAGTCTCTTTGACTTTGGGTCAAAGCCCTTCACTAATGAGCCTTATAGACTCATTAATGACTCCTTACACACTGTTTAAGACCTCTTAGATTCTCATAAAGAGACCCATGTCTTCTCTTCCACCCTTGTTCCCTATGCACAAATCCCTAGTGTTTCTCACACATGTGTCAGAAACCTTAACCCTTTCCCATCTAACCTTACCCCTAACTCAACCCCGGACTCTACCCCAAACCTTACCTCTAACCCTAAATCTCCTTCCTAACCCAAGGCCTTCCTTGAAACCTATAAATTCCCTCATTTCCAAGAGAAATTTATCCAATTCATATTTCATTTCATAGCAGTGTTATAATGTTATATTGTTTCTAGATTTTAAGCTTTTTTAAGCATAATTGTTAATCTAGTTCATTTCAAGATTTCTTAACAAACATCATAGCTTAGATAAAATGGATTAACTTAGTTTATTTCATTTTTATGCTTTTCACTTAATCATATCACATATTTATTTGGACAAAATTGACTCTAGCTTAAGCATTCTTGGATCAATCTATTTTTTAGCTCTATTAGGCTCCTTGAGGCTCTAGGGGAAAAACATGTGTTATATACCTATTTTTGTGCCACTATGGGGTTCTCATGGTCCCTAATCCATCAAAATATGTCCTAATCATCATTAGGGATAAGAGCCATGTGTTTTGAGAGCACACCCACATCCCTAAATCAAGAAAAAATCAAATGATGACAGGGTGCTCCCGTTTAAGTTCTATGTGAATGACTTAGCAAATAAATTTCTCTATATGTTAGGAATATTCTCTTATAATAATTTTTGAATAGCTAGGATGACCTCATAGAGATTGAAGACTTCTCTAAAGAGGAAGAAAATAAATCATATGATGACATCTTTGATGATGATACCCTCCTAGACACTTCTATCCTCCATCAACTCACCATTAATGTCATAGAACTTCCCCTCATCCATGCCAAACTCATAGAATGGGATCAACCAAGTGTCACACATATGGATGAGTTCCAAAGCACACAAACACTCCTAAGATTAATGGGAACATCGAGCCAACAAGAAGATCAACATTAGGAGTCACTTCATGTCTGCAAGCTCGACCCTAAAGGATATTTTGGGGAAGAGACAAGCTCTAGTCGCAAAATTGAAATAGAAAAAGAAAAGAATGAATCCTTATGTGAAAATCCCTTTGGGGTACATTCTGATTCTAAAAAAGAGAAAATAAAGGATGTATCTTCTAGTGAAAACCTCTTTGAGGTACTAGAATATTGAGATTTGCCTCTTCCTCCCATACAAGATTATAGGCCAGAGAAGTCACCTATCATCATTGAGGAAACCAAGCCAGTCAACTTGGGTACAGAAGAATTCTTGAGGATCACCTACATTGTAGCATCTTTAATAGAGGATGAATAAATGGCTCTCATTACACTTCTAAAAGAATCCACCACCAACTTCACATGGTCATATGCACATATGCATGGGCTTGATCCAAATCTTTTTGTGCACAATCTTGCAGTGGACCCTAATATCAAGCCAGTAAAGTAGAATCTCCGCAAGATACATCCTAAAGTAGCCCTATTGGTAAAAATAGAACTAGAAAATCTTCTCCAAGAAAAAATCATTAGAGCTATAGATTATTTAGAGTGGATCTCCAACATGATGCTTGTCACCAAGCCTTCTAGAGAAATAAGAATCTGCACAGATTTCAGGGACTTAAACAAAGCATGTCCCAAGGATGATTCCCCACTACCTAAGATAGACATGATAGTAGATGTTACAGTGGGCTATGAGATGTTGTCACTCATGGATGGCTTCTCAAGGTAAAATAAGATCAAGATATAAGAATAATATCAACACAAAATAGAATTCACCACACCATGGGGTACCTTTTGCTACAACATGATGCCCTTTGGGCTCAAAAATGCTAGAGCTACATATTAGAGAGAAATTATAGCAATCTTCCATGATATAATCCAAAATATTCTGGAAGACTATGTGGATGATATTATTGCAAAATATAAGACATGAGGTGAACACCTAAACATCCTTGAGAGTGTGTTCGATCATCTGCATCATTATGGCTTGAAGTTGAATCCAAAGAAATGTGTCTTTGGTCTAACATCTAGAAAGCTTCTAGGCTTTATGGTATCATAACACGGCATAGAGATTGATCCCAAAAAGGTCAAAGCCATTATGGACATGCCTCCTCATAGAACACTCAAACAACTCAAGAGCCTACAAGGAAAGTTCTATTTAGTATGATGATTCATATCATAGCTAGCATACAAGTGTCAACCTTTCACGCATCTACTCTGCAAGGACACAAGCTTCAAATGGGATCCTATCTATCAGAGAAGCTTTTAGAAGATCAAAGAATATCTAGCCAACTCTCCCATCCTTGTACCGTTAGTCTCAGGATGCCCTCTCATACTCTACATCTTGGAAACCACTACAACACTAGGGGTGCTATGTTGTGATGATGATGACAAAGAGAGAGCCATTTACTATATCAGTCAAACTCTTTCTGGCTATGAGCTCAATTATTCACCAATGGAAAAAGCATGGCTTGCAGTAGGCTTTTCCACCCAAAAGATTAGACATTACATGCTTAGCCACACAATCAAGCTCATCTCAAAGGTAGACCACTCAAGTATCTATTATCAAGGACAACTCTCATAGGAAATATGGAAAAATGGGTCATGCTACTTAGCAAGTTTGACATCCAGTACATAGATTGGAAAGCCATTAAAGGAGAAGTAATTATCGATTAACTAGCAGAAGCACCTCCGGTGGATGCATATCCACTAATCATGTAATTCCCTAATGAACACCTATGTATGACTGAAGAAAAACCACTATGGAAGCTATACTTTGATGGCTCCTACACATCACATGGCTCAGAGGAAGGAATCCTATTTGTCACACCTCAAGGTGACCTCATCCCCAAATCATTCAAATTGGGATTCCCATGTACTAACAACATTGCAAAATATGAGCCACTCATCTCAGGTCTCAAAAATAGCCATTCAATGGAATATCACATAACTGTAAGTATTTGGAGACTCACAACTGATTATCAAGTAGGTCCTAGATGAATTTTAGACAAAGGAATACAAGCTACTACCCTACAAATAATTGGTGGACAAAATGAAAGAGCATTTCCTGAGTCTACAGTTCATGCAAATACCAAGGCTTCGGAACAAAGGGGTCGATGAAATGGTGACCATTGGATCCTTATTGGAAATCCAACGTGACTCATCACAATATAAATTCTTAATCGAGAAGCTACACATGCCTTCTTATGAGAACGCCGATGTAGAAATGGTGTGTCTTGGTTGGTCGTCAGTCCCCATGGCACCACAACGTCCATGCATATCTAAAAAATGGTATCATATCTCCCCATCTCAACAATAACTAATGCCAAAACCTAATTTGTAGACCTTCCTGCTACACTCTTGTAGCCAACACCCTTTATCATTGAGGATATCACAACATCCTCTCTAGGTGTTTAGATTCAAATGAGGTCATCATAACTTTACAAGAGGTCTACACTGGACTTTGCGGTGCCCACATGAGTGGCATGGTCCTAGCAAAGAGGTTTCTTTGAGTTGGGTATTATTTTCCAACAATAGAACATGACACTTATGAATTTGTCAAGAAAGGTCTACCATGTCAATAGCATGCAAATCTGATTCATGCACCAGTAAAAGACTTGCAGCCCATTGTGCCACCTTGGCCATTTTCATGTTGGGGCTTCAACCTTGTTGGGTTAATCACTCTGCTTTCCTCATATGGACATAAATACATTATAACAACTATAAATTACTTCACAAAGTGGTTTGAAGAAATTCCTCTCACCCTCACTACTAGCATCCAAATATCCAAGTTCAACTTGTACCACATTGTTTGTCGCTACGGCATACCATCTACCATCTTCACAAAACATGACACACCTTTTGAAAAATAGCATATGGATGATCTATATTCCAAACTCCACATTAACCATTGTTTCTCCATTCCATACTTTCCTCAAGGAAATGGCCAAGCTAAGGAAACCAATAAAACCATCCTGAAAATCCTCAAGAAGATTCTCAATGATTCTAGTCATGACTAGCACCTCCAAATAAATTCTACCCTCGGGCCTATTGTACTTCTTATCATACTCCCATAGGCACCACCCCATATTCCCTTGTATATGGTGTCAAATCCATTCTACCCATTGAGGTTGAGCTCTCATCATTGCATGTCTCCATGAAGAATTATACCACAAACGAAGACTATCATGTGGCATGCCTCACATAGTTGGACTTATTAGATGAAAAGAGGTAGCAATCATATGATCACTAGTTGCATACCATAATTTACTCAAAAGGAGTTATAAAAATAAAGTAAATCCAAGATAATTCCAAGTGGGTGACATGGTCCTTAAGGAAAATCAAAAAGTGCAAGCACATCGAGAGGAAAAGAGCAAGTTTGAGCCTACTTGGTTGTGTCCTTATGTTGTCATAGCATGCTTTGGATCCAGAGCCTATCGGCTATCTACACCAGAAGGTGAGCCCCTAAATTATCCTATCAACATCATACATCTGAAGAGGTTCTATGCCTGAACCAAATCCTACATATTCAGAAAATCAATAAAAATTGGAAAAAGCAGAAAAAAGCAAAAAAGCAAAAAAGCAAAGAAAAATAATCGTCCAATGGTGAAAACTTGGAAATTCAAGCGCCTTGGACTAGTATGTTGGTGAAAATTTGGAAATAGGCACCATAAATAGTTGATTGAGTCATTATCTATCAAACTTCCCTCTCCCCCATCCCACCATCCTAGTCCTCTTCATCCAATCCCCATCTCCACCACCAGTCCATCAATCCCAAGGTGTTCTATCCTCAAGCCTATCCACTGTAGCAATCAGAGTCCTATCCCTAATCCTGAGCTTCTATACATATCTATTATAAATCTCTCCCATCCCTTGTACATATCCATCACATCTTGTTGTACATATCCTCTTCAGTCCTGCAGCAACATTTGATCTGATAACCTATCCCATCTAGCCTTGTACTTCAACAATCTCTTTTGTCAACTATTCTTGATCACAATGATTATCCTTGATCTATCATTTGCCAGCAAACAAACAACACACATTCTCCTCATCAATCAGTGGGTCATTGAGGATGTATCCTTCCTCCTATCCAACCTAATCTTCCACCAATCACACCAGGTCTGTGTCGATGTATCCTTCCACATGTTCAAACCAAATATTCCCACCATCAATAAAATCAATCTCTCTCCTTGGAAAAGGATGTCTTTTGGAGTTATCATTTTGGTCTTGGATTTTTTCCTTTGGATCTTGTTAATCTTTTTCTACTTCTCATTATTCCTCTCCTCAAAGTTGCCATGATCCTTTATATCATGGTGTGTTGTGAATGAGGGAAATCAATAGAAAGGTCTTTTTGATCTTTTACTTCTGTCTGTGAGTCATTTGGACATGACCCTTTCACAGTTCACATGTGACCTTGTAGGTTACATGGTGCACTTGGGACATGTCATTTGTTTGTGGTTTCTCTAGCATCATTTCTACCATGCTTCCTCTTGGGGCAACCTTGCATGTCTTTTTTGTGTCATTCCTATGCACCGTTGGTGACAAGGCCTTGTGATCCCAATATCCTTATCCGGTCTCTAATGTTTCTATATCAAACTAGGTTTTTCTCTCCACATTTACACTCAGAGCTTCCCAAATGCCCCTCATCTTTCATCATATAGATTAATCTTGCATCTTGCATCTTTCATGTAGCTACATCCTGCATCTTGCATTTTACCTCATACTACATTCCTCCATCTTTTCTCTTGGAAGTTTGGTTGTTTCTCCTCCCTTCTTCCTTCATCCTTTTCTTCCTTTCTATGTTCTTTTCAAAAAATTCCACAATGTTTTCTCTTTACGCTATTTTGTCGAGGGGGCACAACCCCTTATCCTCTAATTCTAGCCTGGGGCATCTTATTTACTTGTCTTTGATGCCATGCCACTTGCAGCATCACATCAAAGAGGGTAAAAATGTAGACATCTAAAAATCTTTTGGTAAATAAAAGTATTTTTATTTTTCCCAAAACCCATGACATCATCATTTGTTAATTATTTATTTATTTAATTTATTATTATGCCTTTAATTCCTCCTACCTTAATTTAAAAACATTTAATTAAGGAATCCCTTAAAGAAATGTTTAAATCAAATTTAAACATCATTTCCCCCAATATTTATTAATTGTTTAATAAATTGAGCAAATCCTTTGAATAAATGAAATATTTATTTAAATCCCTCAAAACCCTAGAATCTTCTAGACTTTCCTAAACTTTCCTAAACTTCCCTAAACCTTTCCTAAACCTATCTAGAAGGTGTTTCCTAACCTTCTTAGCCTACTCCAAGTCTCTTTGACTTTGGGTCAAACCCCTTCATTAATGAGCCTTACAAACTCATTAATGACTCCTTACACACTCTTTAAGACTTCTTATAGCCTCATAAAGAGACCCATGTCTTGTCTTCAACCCTTTTTCCCTATGCACACTTCCCTAGTTTTTCTCACACATGCTTGAGCAACCTTAACCCTTTCCCATCTAACCTTACCCCTAACTCAACCCCAGACTCTACCCAAGACCTTACCTCTAACCCTAACTCTCCTTCCTAACCCAAGCCCTTCCCTAAAACCTATAACTACCCTCACTTCCAAGAGAAATTTATCCAATTCATATTTCATTTCATAGTAGTGTTATAATGTTAGATTGTTTCTATATCTTAATCTTTTTTAAGCATAATTGTCAATCTAGTTCATTTCAAGCTTTCTTAACACATGTCATAGCTTAGATAACATAGATTAACTTAGTTTCTTTCATGTTTATTCTTGTCACTTCATCATATCACATCTTCATTTGGATAAAATCAACTCTATCTTAAGCATTCTTGCATCAATTTTCTTTTTAGCTATATTAGGCTCCTTGAGGCTCTAGGGGAAAATTATCTGTTCTATACCTAGTTTTGTGCCACTATGGGGTTCTCATGGTCCATAATCCATCCTAATATGTCCTAATCATCATTAGAGATAAGCTCCATGTGTTTTGAGAGCACAACCACATCCCTAAATCAAGAACAAATCAAACGGTAACAGGCTGCTCCTGTTTAAGTTCTATCCGAATGACTTAGAAAATATATTTCTCTATATGTTAGGAATATGTGCTTAGACTAATGTTTGAGTGTCTACGCTTGTTCTGAACATGTTAGGTTTTCTCTGATTATAGTAACAATAATGTAGAGAATTAATATCAAAGCTAACCAGATGTCATCTAAAATATGATTTTTTATAAAACAAATAATATTTAAAATAAAGAATTAAAAAATTAAATCTTTAAAAATCAGTTTTACATAATTTTTTATTTAAAAACCACTTTTAAATTTATTTGACACCATTGCCTTCCAAATATTAAATATTGAATATAAAAATATACAATAAATTTAGAAATAAATATAAACTATATAAACCTATATTAGCAATGAAGTTCATTACATTTAAACTAATACCAATGTACACAATATGTGATCTAAAGAAATAATAATAATAATAGTAATAACAATAATAATAATATTGCAAAATCAGTTGAGGTCATATTTTGATTGCTCATTTCGGTTATACAAATCTTGATGTAATTGGAGGAACAACATCTCTAGATTGTAAAAATGAGCAATACTTTTTGTCAATATAAGGCCTAATGTATATATCGATAATTAAATATTATGTATTTAAGTGATGATTTCGGGTCTTCTTACTGGTTCTTTCTTGGTTGAGCTTTTTTGAATCAAGTTTTTAATTAAATAATATATACAGTGGCTAGACCACTTTTGCAAAAAACAAACAAAAATAATAATAATAATAATGATGATGATGATGATGATGATGATGATGATGATGATGACGATGAAAATAATAATAAAACAAAAAAAATATAAACCATATCTAAAAGCTAAAAAAATATTTAATCTAAAATCAATTAAAATGTAAAAACTCAAATTTCAACACAAGAATTTACCATCAATAATAAATCTACTGAACTTTGAAACTCTAAAGAAAAACTAAAATGATCCAACTCACTTATTTTCTTGAACTAAATATTAGCTTCTAGAAGCCAAAAAGCCTACTACTTGTTGGATTAACTTGTGAAAAGGTGTCCTTTCAAAACCTGCTTTTATGTAATCAAAACTTGTGAAAAGGTAAGTACTGAGAGGGGAGGGGTGAATCAATACTCCAAAAACTTTTATCTACCTTTCTTAACCATTCATTGAATTCATAACTTTGCATGCATCAATATTAAACATGTAAAATAATATCATGAAACACAACTCATAACACCATTATTTTGGTATGGCAGAAATCCTTGTTAGAGGATAAAAAATTAGGTGGGGATGACACCCACAAAACTTCACTACTACAATATAAAGATTTCTTAGTTAGAGCTACAATGTTAGCTATTTCTAATAGCTTACCCTGTTAAGAGTCTAAACATTGATTAAGTCTACCTTGCTAAAAGATTTTACAACTCTAATCTAAAAGGTGTACCCTATTAGGATTTACAATATAAGACCTGTTAGAATCTGCTCAATTAAGAGCTTTTACAATTCTGATTACATAATTAATTAGTACACAAATTTGTTTGTAATGCTTGCATCAACCTATTCTTATCAGACTCAATATGCTCAATAACAATTTACCTCATACTGTATTTCTCTCACAATATCAATTATGTACTCGATAACTTCAACTCTATATCACATTCACACTTTTGATTTTAATTCTTTCCTACTCAGTGTTGTCTCTGGTCATCACCTACTTTCTGCAGTTTCTCCTTCGTATACACAAATTCATTCTCTCTCATTCTCATACTGATCTTGACACTTTAATCCATTTTATACTCAATTCTACAAGTGGTAGAAATGTTCTAGAATCGTCTCCTCAAGTGGTGCTAACATTGGTTACATCTCCAACACATATATCACATTTAATTCTCATTGGTGGATCTTACCTTGTAATCATACAAAACCATTATGTTTAAATCTCCAATGCCTTAATAAACAAACTCCTCGAGATTTGTAAAAAAATTATTCTCAGTGTCTAGATTCAATGTATCTATAGATTCTCCTTATGTCGGCCTATGATGCTTGGTAATATGTTTTCTCCTTGTCTGGTAACATGTATGTTCTCTCAATTTGGTATTTTTTGTAGCTCAGTAACTATTCGGTGCTCAGTGGTCATCTTTCCTTACTCTTCCTCATTTAGTGTCTATTCCTTATTCCCTTTTACTAAAATTTCCTCTTCCTTCATTTCTTTTTACAGACTAGCTTATTTTATTCACCAACTTGACTTTCCTTCTTTATAGAATGACTTTGACAAAAAATATAACCTTATCATAAATAATGACAAAAAAATAAGTATTTCAGGAGTATCAATCTCCCCCTTTGGCATTAATTTAATATCTTTGTTAGAAATCTTTAAAGTCAAAAAAATTTGCGTCCTTAGAAAAATTTGACCATGTATACATATCTTAGTAATGTCTATTGCTCCCCATGTGGCAATACTTTTTATATACATATCTATCTATCTCTTGTACATATAATACTCTTCATTTTACTTAGACAACAACAATATATTTCTATCCTCCTTTATCACATATATATGTCCCCCTTTTTTGAATTCTAAACAATAGTAGATTATCCCCCTTTATTAACAAAAATGCCAAAAAAAATTACTTACTATTTATCTAGTGGAGGAATCTTGGCAAAAATAGATTTATACCTTTGTTGTACATCGGTCAGTGATGCCTTCCATGATTCTTTGAGTGTTTTTAACACTATAATATATTCATTGATATCAGTTGTAAGACTTGCCATGCTATCCATAGCACTTACATCAGGTATACAAACTAAGTCTTTTTCCTTATGCACATGTTTTTGTAGTGAATCAATTTGTGGTATAAAAATGTTTGCAACTCCAAGAGATCCATTTTGGTTTTATTCTCCTTTTTTCTCAACTCATGTTTCACTCCTATTAGGTGCCTCATCCTTTGATAATAAGCTTTGAAAGTATCAAGCTTAGTAGATACCTTTGCTAGCTGCTCAGTCATCTCCTTCTCAACATTTTCATCTTTTTCTTTTATGTCCTATTTGAAATTGGAAATAAAAAAAAATTTCTGAGATAATGAAAGAATATCTTAGAAAAAAAGTTCTTATTCAATAATGATGTAGTCAAGGATGGTGGATCCAATGAAGGATAGTCCAAACCTTGCAACCAATAGAATTACATAGCGGAATACTCAACACAATAGATAACACCACAAATGTTTCAACTAATTTTAATTAACATGCCCGGCTGTAAGGCCTTTCGGGTTAGGGCCAATTACAAAATGAAACAATTCTACAAGATCCATAATAGATCCAATACACACTCAGCTAGTTTAGCTTTGAAGACAATCAGAAGCTAATAGAAACCCTAAGGCAAATCTGAACTTGAGCTCGCAAGCCTCCAAGTAATCTCCTTGTCCCCAAGTATGCAAACCCCTAGCTCTACTACAAACAACTATCAGATTACAATTTGATTTGCAAGCACATGCACGAACTTTTCCACAACTTCACCAACTTCAGCTTCAAAACCTCAGATATAACTCACTAAGTCTTTAAGTCATGAACTTCTTTGCTCCCTCATGATCTACCCCTAAACATCTACCCAAATATCCTATAAATACTAGTCATCAGCCACAAGTTAGCTAGATGAAACCCTTAACTCTCCCAAACAAATAATTAAATGCCCTACAAGTCAGCTTAAAAATGTATACAAACATTTAATTCACCATGTCAACCTATAACAATAGGTACCAATAATAAATACACCAAGTCAGCTCAACAAATCCTATAGAACTCTAGTCGGTAAGCTAGAACTACAGAGCGATAGTGAATTAACCAAGCACACCAGGCATCACCGAGCACTAGTGTCAAATGAGCACCACAGGCATGACTGAGTAACAACTTCACCAAGTGCTAGATACTACTGAGTTCCTTCATTGATCAGGCTTCCTTCAATGACCGAGACCATCGATCAAGGCTACAACTAAGTAACACTAGCCAAAATACCAACACCCCATGCAGTTTCACTGAGGACAAAGGATGCCTCTACCTTAACCTTGGATGCCCCTGCATCAGACACCTTAGGTTCCAAAAGATGTTTATATGTGAGAAGAACATCTTCCAGGATTCAGCACATAAATCCTAAACTGGTTCTTCACATACAAGTCCTCCACCTTTTCTTCTTGCAAATTCTTCCACTTCAGTTTCCTCTGTCTCTTCAAGTCTTTTCTTGATGATGTACAAGTCAGTTCTCCATACTAATCATTCATTTTCTCTGGATCTACAATCTCCACTCAGCTACCAATACTTAGGCTTCTCCTACCGAGCATTGTATCCATTAAAGGCATTAGTGAAAACTTCCTGTCATCCTTCTCAATAATAAACACATTTTAGACACAGTCATAAATATCTCTACAATCATATTGCCAAGGTCTACTGAGAAATATATGACAACTATTCATCTTCACAATATCACATAAGACAAGATCCTTGTACTAACCAATCTGAACATCAATGAAGCATTGTTCTCTAACTTCCAAAGCATTAACATCTTGTAACTAGCCAAGCCTATAAGGACAAGGATGCTTCATTCTATTCAAACCAAGTTTCTGAACCAGGTCCTTAGAAACAAGGTTATCAATACTAGTACTATCAACAATAACATCAGAGAGTTTACCTTCAGTCTTGCATTGGGTCCTAAAAAATTTACTCCTCTAACAAGGTTCATCCTTTGTACTGAGCAATGTTCACCGAAGTAGCAAGTTCTCTAATTTGGGTTCATTCTGAATGTTCTCATTCATCACAGTAGTTTTTTGGTCAACCTTCTTCTATGTACAATAAAAATAATGTTGTCCTTCCTCTCCACAGTTATAGAAAGTACCCTTAAATATAACTCTACCCATCTTCTTCTTTGGTTCCACAATTTTTTGTTCATCTTCTGCATCAGTCGGCTTATCCTTCACCGAGTGATCAATATTTTCCTTCCCTCAGGAGTTAATAAGTTGTTTCCTCTTCAACTTATCTTCTACCTTTAAAGCATACTATTAAGCATCTTCAACAAAATCAATCTTCAACATACCAAGCACATCCTGAATATTAAATCTTAGACCATTCACATACCGAGCTACCTTTTCCTTACCAAGCTCTCAGTGTCCAGACCAAATAGTAAGTTTGTAGAACTCCTCGGTATAATCTTCAATAGAAAAATCCTTCTGTTTCAGATTCTGCAACTTCTTAAACAAGTTAAGCTCATAGTCAGCCGGTATGAAATTATCTTTCAACTTAGTCACCATCAACCTCCACCGATTGATCTTTTTTTCACCTTCATCTTCTTGGTCTCTCTGTAGTTCTTTCCATCAAAGAGCAACATGTCCTTTCAACTTTGTCTATGCTAATCTCACCCGAAGAGGATCTTCAATTTCTTCCAGCTCAAAGAAATCTTCAAGTTCACCAATCCAATCAATCAGATTATCGGGCTTCAAAGTACCAGATAAAGTAGAAACTTCCATTTGGTAATTACTAAACCAAGTAGCAGATCTAGGTAATCAAGTAGTTCTATCTTCACCAGATCTATTCCTCTAGTCATCACCACTAGATCTAGCAGTTTCAAATTCTTTAGCAACTTCTTCATAGCCATCCTGAGTATGAACATTTTGAGGTACAACAACAACAACTCTCATGATCTTAGTGACCATGTCATTCTTCATCAATTCCATCTCAGATCTGACATCCGATCTAACTTTATCAAAACTCTTTGATTCCATAGCATCAAAAAGATCTGCAATAGCTCTAGGGTCCAATCTTCTCAGAGGTATCCTTAAAGATAAGATAAACCCTCTGCAACAAGCCCTCATTGACCACCTTGTGACAATTTCCAAGTTGTAAACAAGTCAGATCTCAACCTACAATCTTGCAAAAAACTAGGGCACAATTCCACAAGTTTAGTGCTTTAGATCTGCAATCCAGATTGCACACAATCTCTTCGCTAACAATATCAGCCTTGCTAGGTCAACCTTCTTCTCCAACAAGATCAAACTCTCTCTCTAATACCACCTAATGCAATCAAGGATGGTGGATCCAATGAAGGATAGTCCAAACCTTGCAGCCAACAAAATTACACAATGGAATACTCAACATAATAGAGAACACCACAAATGTTTCAATTAATTTTTTATTAACATGCCTGGTTGTAAGGCCTTCTGGGTTAGGGCCAATTACAAAATAAAACAATTTTGCAAGATCCACAACAGATCCAATACACAATTAGCTAGTTCAGCTCTGAAGACAATCAGAAGCTGATGGAAACCCTAAGGAAGATCTGAACTTGAGCTTGCAAGCCTCCAAGCAATCTCCTTATTCCCAAGTATGTAAACCCCTAGCTCTGGTACAAACAACTATCAAATTACAATCTGATATGCAAGAACATGCAAGAACTTTTCCACAACTTCACCAACTTCAGCTTTAGAACCTTAGATCTGACTCACTAAGTCTTTAATTCATGAACTTCTCTACTCCCTCATGATCTGCAGCTAAACATGATGCAGGAGCATCCTGGGTGTAAGAGAAATCTTGCATCACCCAAAAATATTTCTATTTTTGTATTCAATAAGGGCTATCTTATGCAGAGCTGCTATTTATGGAAACTTTCTATTTTTAGTTAGTTGGTCATACGATCTCAAAATGTTCTAATTTTACATGTGGAGGTTCATCTCAGTCATATTAGCCTACCAGTATAGTTTTGAAGATATTGAAGATTTTTTGGAATTGGCAGCTGTTGGCATTAAGCAGAATTGCCACTAGTGACAACACTTATTTGCATTCTCAGTGCAAACCAAGCAGAACAGTGCAAACTGAGCATAACAGTCCAAACCGAGCAGAATAGTGCAAACTGAGTAGAATAATGCAAACTGAGCAGAACAGTGCAAACCGAGCAGAACAGTGCAAACCGAGCATAACAGTGCAAACCAAGCAGAACAATGCAAACTGAGCAAGACAGTGAAAACCGAGCAAGACAGTACAAACCAATCAAGATAATGCAAACCAAGTAGGACAGTGTAAGCTGAGTAACATTATGTCTACCGAGTCACCAGTATTTACCGAGTTCAAAACCTATCGAGTGGTTAGTATGAACCGTGCCTTCACTTCTACCGAGTGCATGACGATGCTGAGTAATGCAGTGGACGCCGAGTATCAGAAAGTCACCGAGTTAGTTTGCAGGAACCGTGTAACCATACTTGGGCCGACTTAGTGGCACTTAGGTTTATTTGTCAAGCCTACTTTGTAATTGTAATTAATTGTTTAGACTTGTATATAAATAATGTTGTAAAAATGTCAAGATGTAATTATATGAGTATATATAAAAAAAGGGGAAAAGGTAGAGATAAGCGAATTACAAAGGGCTACAGTAGTATAGGGAACAGCAAAGACAAATTCATCACAGAAGGTGATCAATACATTCAGTGAATCTCAATCAGCAATCCAGTCGCAAAGCAAGAGATCTACTGTTTCATCCTAACAGGTGAATCAGTACTAAAATCCTTTAACCAGGTAGACTTAACAGTCTTTTGTAAAATCTCTTTACCGAGTGCATACTTCATTGTATGTTTGTAAATCCTTTAACAAGGTGGATTTAGCAATCCTTATTGCTCCTAACAGGGTAGATCATCAGAAGTGATCAAATTGTAAGCCTTAACTGGCCAACTTTATTCTGCAGTACTAAAGCTTTGTGGGTTTCATCCCCACCCCAGTTTTACTTTCTTTTTGGAAGGTTTCTAGGTAACCAAATCTATGTGTCATTGTTGTGAATGCTTTTAAGTTTCATACTTTCTATATGCATAAAGAAAAAGTGAACTATATGTTAATACATCTATAATTGTAAGAAAATTCAAAGTTACTGATTCACCCCTCCCCTCTCAGTAACTCAGTTAATCCCTGAATATTTCCAACAATTGGTATCAGAGCTTTGTTGGTTCTCAAGATAAAGCTTAACTAGCTTGAGCAAAGATCCAGAACAATGGAGGTATTCAAACTGAACAAGGTGATTGAAAATGAAAAGCTAGATCTGGAAATGGCCATAGCTAAACTTAAGGAAGCAAAAGAACATCTTTCCCAATCCCTAAGAAGAAGGAAGGAACTTGCAAATCAGATGAATGATCAGAATTACATTGAAGAAAAGATTGAAGATCTTTTTCCCTAAAATAGCTCAGATGAAGCAAACAATGCTGTCAAAGAACTCCTAGAAAAGAATGGGTCTCTGCAGGAAGAAGTGAGAAAATTAAAAAGAGAACAAGAGCTACACTCAACAAGATTTTGTGAGATCTTAGAACAAAGAAACAAGTTGAAAGATGAATTAGATGGAAGGAACAATGAAGTCCAAAATAAAACCCTTCAGCTAGAAAACCTAATTGATCAGATCTCCCATACAAATGAGGAAATTCTGAATCTAAGATCAGAAATAGAAAACACAAGAGAAGAACTAAGATCTGAAAAGGAAATCAATCTAAGATTGGTGGATGATCTAAATGCCAAAAAACAAATCAATGAAGGAATGCTGAAAAACCAAGAAGACTTGAATCAGCTGTATGAGCGAAATCTGCATAGGCAGAAAGGAAAAGCAGGACTTGGATACAAAGGAGAAGGTGAATCTTCTAAGCAAGGTACTCAAAGAAATCAGAAACCTACTTGTAATCATTGTGGTAAAATAGGACATACTTCAAATAAATGTTGGAATAATGAAAAAGCAGAATTCAATGGAAAATGCTACAATTGCAATCAACATGGTCACAAAGCAAATGAATGCAGGGAAAAACCAAGATTCAGAGGTAATTGTCACAAATGTAACAAACAAGGTCACAAAGCATCCGAGTGCAGATCCAAGACATTCAATCCAGCAGAACAAATTATGAAAGCAATGTTTGGATGGGACTACAACACCTAGTGTAGATGTCATTACTGTGGAGAATATGGACACATTGGCATGAACTGCATAAAACATCATCTAAGGAAAAGAGATACTACTATAAGATGCTTCAAATGCACTAAACTCGGTCACATAGCCAGAAACTACATGAATGCTAGTGAAGTTGAAGATGGAAAGAAGAATGAAGCAACTAAGGTCAGGAAAAAGGTGAGACAAAAGTGGATTCCTAAATCTACTGAGCAAACCAGTCCAAGTAATGGAATGGGTGGCTCTACCGACTCAAACTAAATTTCCAAGAAAGCACTGGAACTGTATTCTCATAGACAAACTTCAAGCAGTTCCAGAACTGAATTAAAAGAAAGATCTAAATCAGCATACAAGATGCAGTAAGATCACAGGAAGGTCGGTATTAGTCTTTACCAAACAAGGTTGATATTAGTCTTTACCGAACAAGGTCAGTATTAGTCTTTACCGAACAAGGTCGGTATTAGTCTTTACTGAGCGAGGTCGGAGCAATATGAATTCTCGAGTTCACCGAGTTGCAAAGTCTTCACCGAGCAATTAATTCTTAGTGGGTGACAGTCTATTGGAATTCATACCCTAATTTGTACTGAGCATTAATGACAGAGTTGTAAACAAAAGGCAAGAAATCGAACTCATTCCTCATCGTGAATTTTAGCACTTTGAGAGCAGAAAACTTCAAGAGCAATCCAGCGACTCAAATACCTTTTGCGAAAAGAATTTTCTGTGAGCTACCATGGCATCATCTAGCACTTTAGCGAAGAAAGGATCTGAAATGTTAGTCCAAGGGGAATGGAGAGCACCAGATTTCAAGATCGTGCCCGCAATTGCAGCAGCCCTAGACCCGAACGGAGCTCAATCTCAGATTCCTCCTAAGGTACTACTTATTAACAATATTCGCAATCATTTCAACTGTGCAATTCATGAAATGGGAAACCTAGAACTAGATATTGTGCGTGAAGAACTGTGTGTGGATGATATTCTAAAACTTGAGCACAAACATCTGGAAGATAAGGGATTAGTTCACATTGCACATTTACCTCGAAACTTTCGGGAGAAATGGGTTAGATACATTCTCAGCCATATACATGATGGAAAGATTTGGCTTGAGCAACCCATAGAGATCACCAAGAAGATGATTCATCAAATCACCGGTCTTCCCATGTTGAACAAAGCAAAAACTACCAAAACCCTAGGTCGGTCGGAACTGGAAAAGAAAACCCTAGCCAAGTGGGATGGTAGAGGCATGAAAGTTAGCAGCATTACCGATGCTGAACTAAAGTTTGGTACACACATAATTGCCCATAAAATATACAGTTCAAGTCGACAGAATAGTATCTCCTGTGAAGCTATTGACCTAGCATACAAAGTGGTCAAGAACAACTTATCATTTGACCTTGCAGATTTATTGTTAAAACAGTTTAACAAGAACATGGAAAGCATTCAAACTTCCAAAAACAATCCATGTAAGTTTGGATCCCTATTGGTCTATTTATTCTTCTATGTTCAAAAATTCTTCCCTTCCAAAGGAAAAGTTGTATGGAGAAAAGATGTGCCAGTCCTTTATGAGATAAATGAATACATCTCAGAAATGGGTGAAAATTTTGAAAGCATCATGGATAGTTATTTTGAGTCTTTCAAAGAGAAAATGAATGACAGATTCTGGATTCCACAGAAGTTGGTAGAGGATTACAAGGATGACATTTGTTTCATGGTAGACTATGACAATGTATATATTCAAGCAGCTAAACCGAGGATTGTATATGTAAAACCTCTTCCTTATGAGGTAAATATTGATGAAACCAAGAATATCATTGAAGCCCTTCTTAATCAGCCTGTTAATCCCAAAGCTCCATATTTTGGAACATATGATGAAGCAAAGGTGAGAATTGAATTAAGCATAAAACTTCCATAGGCGGTAAACAAAGGAAAGAAGAGGATAGCTAAAATGCAAATGCTAACCGAGGACAAAGGAGATAACAATGAAGAAGAAGAGGAAAAGGAAGAGAAAACAGAGGAACCAGAACCTGCAAAGAAGAAAGGAAAGGTTTTCATCACTAAGGTACCTAAGCCTCCCACTACTGTATTTACAAGGAGAAGTGCAAGAGGTAAGGCAAATAAGGTAGACAAGGTAGACAAAGATATAGTATTCAAAAGGCCTCCTCTAAACTTTCAAGAGAGAATCAAACTTTTTAGAGACGGATCAGGATCTGGAGTAAGTAACATAAAATCTTTTAAATATGAAACCAGATCAAAAATAGAATAGAAGGAAATAGAAGATGCTGTTATTAAAAAGATGAGACAGTGGAAATACTCTCCTGATGAAATAGCCCCACAGGTTCTAGCAGTCTTATTAAATCCAATAAAAATGAGATGGAGCAATGCAAAGGAAACTATAATAGACATATTTGATCAAACCCTAAGACAGTTAATGCCGAGCTTGAAAAATGATGAAGTAAAGAAGGCATTAAAGGAAAATGAAAGTAAGATGACACTAAAGTTCAATACTTGTTTGATTCTGATCAACAATATTGAATCGGTTGTGAAGGCTGCAAATGCCACATGGAAGAACATATACCATCTTCACCAACCGAGTATTGAAACAGTAATAATAAAAGATATTGAAGATGACAGTGATGAACAAGAAGAAGCCATTGAGGTAGATGATACTGTGAGGATAGCAGCAGAAGTTCATTGCATCACTTCCTACCTCTCCAATAAAAGTTTCTACATCTAGCCCGGAGACACCTTCAAGCATGGTTGTGACAACTTCAACTTTTGTCCAATCACCTATAGCAACAACAGAAGCAACCACCATTTCTTCTACCGAGTTGCAGTCTCCCACTTCATCAAGTTTTCCAGTAGTAAGTATTCTAGTTTTTGATTCTACAAGTGTAAATATTTTAAGTTCTCCAGTAGACAGTGTGCCAGTCTCTATAGCCAGTCCTACTATGTCTATTGTCACTACTACTAAAGCATTAAGTACAGATAAGCCTAAGGCTCTACCGAGTATAAAATTTTTGGGTAAGAATATAGTAGAGGATATAGACCTAGATGAAGAAATAGAGATTCCAACATTAGATTTTGCAAATCTATTAGCGAACCAAATGCAAAATATAGGTGAAATCCTCCAAAGGAAAGCAAAGCAAAAGAAGCTTAAAGAGGAGAGAGACAAGGAATATCAAATCATTAAGGATGCTAAAGACATTTTGTCTGATGCATTAGGTATTAAAGTAGACTCCTCTCAACATGTTTTGCTACAATTAGCTGAAGCAGTAAATAAATACAATGAGGATTCATCTGGGACAGAAAAGTTAGTTGAAAGAGCCGAGAAGAGATTCAACAATAAAGTGCTTGAGCACATTGCTCAGCACATAGCTATTAATCAAGTGGAATTATCTTCAGATTTGTCAAATATTGAATCTACCTATTCGAATGTCACCTCTCTTTTGGCCAGACTGTGCAATATTGCCGAGTTCACAAAGGATGTTAAGGATAAAATGAATAAAATGGATGAGGATATGAAGATTAGCATACATAAGCTGCAACTTGAACCAAGTTCAAGCTCTTCTCATCACATGAAAGTCTCATACCTATCAAATATGTAGTCAGATCTACTAAAAGAAGACACAAGGATCTGGTCCACACTGCTAGACATCCAGAACATGATCCTTCACATCATGAATACAATGTATAAGCACATTGAACATTCCAAAACATTGATTCATGACAATCAGTTCTCTGTAGCAGATCACATGATTGAACTCTCTACAGAAGTCCAAATTGCAATCCAAACATGCAAGATTCTACAAGAAAATTGGGACAGAACCCTGGCACTAATCATGAAGGTACATTCTGATTTTCTAACAAATTTTGGATTCTCTCTGTAAATCACTTATATATTCACCTTTGGCATTATCATCAAAAAGGGGGAGCTATGTATAGAAGGAGATATGTATAGAAGGAGATTTGTATAGAAGAAAAAGTTAGCACATTGAAAGGGGGAGATAATGTATAAAGCCCTATGACAAAGACAAATTTAAAAAAAAAAATCAAAATAAATCTCAGTATGATTCATGTATATAAGTTTTGAGCAATAAGTGTTTTTGTCACTAATGCCAAAGGGGGAGATTGTTGGCATTAAGTAGAATTGCCACTAGTGACAACACTTATTTGCATTCTCAGTGCAAACCAAGCAGAATAGTGCAAACCGAGCATAATAGTGCAAACCGAGCAGAATAGTGCAAACTGAGTAGAACAGTGCAAACCGAGTAGAATAGTGCAAACCGAGAAGAACAGTGCAAACTGAGTAGAATAGTGCAAACCGAGTAGAACAGTGCAAACCGAGCAGGACAGTGCAAACCGAGCAAGACAGTGCAAACTAATCAAGATAATGCAAACCGAGCAGGACAGTGTAAACTGAGTAACATTATGTCTACCGAGTCACCAGTATTTACCGAGTTCAAAACCTACCGAGTGGTTAGTATGAACCGTGCCTTCACTTCTACCAAGTGCATGACGATGCCGAGTAATGTAGTGGACGCCGAGTATCAGAAAGTCACCGAGCTAGTTTGCAGGAACCGTGTAACCATACTTGGGCTGACTTAGTGGCACTTATGTTTATTTGTCAAGCCAACTTTGTAATTTTAATTAATTTTTTAGACTTTTATATAAACAATGTTGTAAAAATGTCAAGATGTAATTATATGAGTATATATAAAAAAAGGGGAAAAGGCAGAGATAAGCGAATTACAAAGGGCTACAGCAGTATAGGGAACAACAAAGACAAATTCATCACAGAAGGTGATCAGTACATTCAGCGAATCTCAATCAGCAATCCAGTTGCAAAGCAAGAGATCTACTGTTTCATCCTAACAGGTGAATCAATACTAAAATCCTTTAACCAGGTAGACTTAACAGTCTTTTGTAAAATCTCTTTACCGAGTGCATACTTCATTGTATGTTTGTAAATCCTTTAACAAGGTGGATTTAGAAATCCTTATTGCTCCTAACAGGGCAGATCATCAGAAGTGATCAAATTGTAAGCCTTAACCGGCCAACTTTATTCTGCAGTACTAAAGCTTTGTGGGTTTCATCCCCACCCCAGTTTTACTTTCTTTTTGGAAGGTTTCTGAGTAACCAAATCTATGTGTCATTATTGTGAATGCTTTTAAGTTTCATGCTTTCTATATGCATAAAGAAAAAGTGAACTATATGTTAATACATCTGTAATTGTAAGAAAATTCAAAGTTACTAATTCACCCCTCCCCTCTCATTAACTCGGTTAATCCCTGAATATTTCCAATAGGCAGCAAGGTACAAAAACTTTAAACTCAGTTTCAAAGGCTTTAGAGGCCCTGGATGAGATCAAAAATTTGCGTGATAGGCACTTGAGTGAGTCAAGCCTGTAGAGCACTTCGTGGCCTTTTCAAAATGGGGTTATAATAGTCCATTGGGTCAACTAGTGATGACTTATGGTCTCCGGAAGTCAGGTCACCTAAAATTGCAGAAAATAATTTTCTTTCAAAATTTATGTTCAGGTTTCAAAAGTTAATTTGAGCTGACTTTGATGTAATAAATTGAAAAATAAAATAATTCTAAGTTTGGTTAGCTCTAAGAAATAAATTTCTATAACCTTCTCGGGTGGTCGAAAATGCCTATATAAAGAAGGCTGGTAGTGTTGTCTAGGGCAGTTCTGGGTAGTAGATCTGGGTATTGATTTGAGGCTTTGTCCTATAGAATATTGTAAGGGAATGCCCATGTGGCTTTGCATATTATAATTCTGAAAGTTTGTAATTTCACATTTGTGGAGATAATAAGAAGCCAATTTTATGCTCTTACATATTTTTTTTGTTTTTCTATTTTTGTTATGTATTTGTGGTATTAAGGGGAGCACCCTTCATCAAGTGGTATCAGAGCAAGTTTTCTTGAGTGTGTAAATAGATCACCAACTATGAGGCAGTTTGTACCAGGATTGTGGTTAGGGTTTTAGTGCGCATCATGAAAATACCTCCACAAAAAGAATGTGGCAAAAGTGCTGGTGTTGTAACACCTGAGGTTAGTGCGCTCCAGAGACAATTGCAAGCATTGCAAGAGGAGATTCAGAGAGTAATGAATCTTAATGTTAGAGATGAAAGTGAGAACCAAGCCAAAGAAGAAGATCAAGAAGGAGAAGTCAAAGTTGTGAACTAGGAGGAAGAAAGACTTTTTTGGGCCATTTCCAAGATCAAAAAAAGACCTAAGATTGAGGTTCCTACATTTTTAGGAAATCTTAACCCAGAGGAGTTGATCAACTGGATCAATGAATGTGAAGAATATTTTGAGTATGAAGATATTAAGGATCCTGATAGGGTCAAATTCATGAAGGCTAGACTGTAAGGTCATGTGAAGATCTGGTGGCAAGAGATTTAATTGGAGTGAAATAGAAGAGGGAAAGATAAAATCACAAGATGGGATCGAATGGTGGATAAATTGAAGCGACAGTTCATTCTTGTTAATTATGAGCTTGACCTACTGAAGAAGATAGAAAGTTTGAAGCAGGCAGGAAGATCTATTCAGGAGTATACAGAGGAGTTCTATTGAATCCCCATCAGAACAAGCCATGTAGAAGCTAACAAGGAGAAAGTTTTCCATTACCTTAATGGGTTAAAGCTGAGCATTTAGGAGGAGCTAAATCTGGTTTGAATGAATAGTATTGATGAGGCATACAAGTTTTCTCTAAAAGTAAAGGAAAAGTTGAACAACAAGTTCAAGAGTAGATAAAATGGAAGAGGTCACCGTGGATAATCTGGTGGATGGTCATATGGAGGCTGAAATGAAGATCTCAAAAGAAGGATGAGGCTAGTAGCAGTTAAAATTAGAGAGGAAACAATTTGAATCATTTCCAAGATTAGAACAATAGAGATCAGAGAAGAAGAGGAAGAGGAGAAGGTTCAGGAAGAGGAGGCTTATGTGGAACATCTTTTCACTATGGAGAAAAAGGTCATAGGGCATTTGAATGTCCTCAACCCCAAGCTAGGATGGATAGGAAGAATGAAGGCCAGGCCAGAGTGGCACATGTAGATGAAGATGCCAGATCCTCAAATTTTGAAGATGCTAAAAAAGGAGAAATGTTGATTAAAAGAACATTCTTGTTGAGTGGTGAGAATGAACCTAAACAAAGGAGGATCTTATTTTGCACTAGATGCAAGTGTGAGGGTAAATGTTGTGATGCAATTATTGATAGTGGAAGCACTAACAATTTCATGTCAGAAGAGATGGTGACAAAGTTGAAGCTCAAGAGATAGAAACACCAACATCCATATCAGATTTCTTAGGTACAGGATGACCATAAGGTCATGGTTAGTGAATAGTGCCTAGTAAAGTTTAAGATTGATGGGTACCATGATGAGGTACTATGTGATATCATACCTATGGATGCATGTCACATGTTGTTGGGTAGGCCATGGTAGTTTGACAAATGTGTTGTACATAATGGTCATGCGAATACCTATTCCATGACAAATGATGGAGTGCGACATAAGCTAAACCCATTGAAGGAGACTAAAGAAAAGGTATGTGGTAATGCAAGAATAACTTTTGTGGATGGAAGGAAATTCATAGATGGTATGAGGCATGAGCATGTGTATTTTACTTTAATTCCAAAAGATGGTAAAGAGGAAGTAGAGGATGTACTTGTAGAGGTTGTAGATTTTTTGAATGAGTTTCTAGATATTGTATCTGATAATGTACCTGATGGATTACCACCGATAAGGAAGATTAGTCATCAGATGGATTTGACTCCAAGAGCTAGTTGTCCAAACAAGGCAGCACACAGAATGACACCAGTAGAAAGTGAAGAGTTAAATAGATAAGTACATGAGTTATTACAGAAGGGGTTGATTCAAGAGAGCCTAAGTCCATGTGTTGTACTAGCAGTATTAGCACCAAAGAAGAATAGAGAATGGAGGATGTGTATAGACTCTAGGGAAATAAACAAGATCACAATCAAGTACAGGTTTCCATTACCATGAATGGATGATATTATGGATTGTTTGAGTGGAGCTGTGTATTTCTCAAAGATAGATTTGAAGAGTGGATATCACTAGATTCAGATCAGAGAAGGAGATGAATGGAAGACTGCCTTCAAGACAAAGGAAGGACTGTATGAGGGGTTAGTCATGCCTTTTGGGCTAACCAATGCATCGAGCACTTTCATGTGGCTCATGAATGAGGTTCTGAAAGAATTTTTGGGTAAGTTTGTCATTGTTTACCTAGATGATATTTTGATCTTTAGCAAGACATTGGAGGAACATATGATGCATATTCGTATGGTGTTTGAGAAGTTGAGAGATCAAAAATTGTTGATTAATTTGAAGAAGTGTAGTTTTGTGAAGAAGGAATTAGTGTATTTGAGATTTGTAGTTTCAGTAGAAGGTCTGAAAATAGATCCAAAGAAAGTACAAGCCATCTTTGAATCACCTACTCCAAGGAGTGCTACTGAGGTAAGATCTTTTCATGGTTTGGCTAGTTTTTATAAAAATTTTATAAAAAAATTTAGCAGTATTTGTGGACCCTTGACTGAAACAATGAGAGGGGATAGAAAAGAGTTCAAGTGGACTAATGGGGTGGATAAGAGTTTTAAACTATTGAAAGAAAAAGTTACAGAACAACCTGCTTTAGCACTTCCTAATTTTAATAAGGTGTTTCAAGTAGACTGTGATGCTAGTGGTACTACAATAGGAGCTATTAGGAGTCAAGAAGGTAAACCTATTGCTTATTTCAGTGAGAAGTTGAATGATGCCAAGAGGAAATATTATGTTTATGATCAGCAATTTTATGCTAAAGTTTAGGCATTGAAGAAGTGGAGAGACTATCTGCTTCCTTAGAAAAAAAATTTGTATACTGATCATCAACCTTTGTGATATTTGAATAGTCAAGGAAAGTTGAATCAAAGACATTTGAAATGGGTTGAGTTTTTACAGAGTTATACATTTGTTTTGAAACACAGGAGTAGAAAGTCTAACAAGGTTGCAGATGCTCTTAGCAGAAGGAAACTATTACTGACAGAGATGCAGATTGAGGTGGTTGGGTTCAAGGAACTCAAAAATTTGTATCCAGAGGATCCTAATTTTAGTGAAGCTTGGAAAGCTTGTAAAGATCCTATTACTCTAGACAACATGAAGTGGTTGGATTTCATCATTCAGGATGATATGCTATTCAGAGGGAGTCAGTTGTGCATTCCAAGAAATTCTATGAGGGAGAATCTCATCAAGGAGAAGCATAGGTGAGGATTGGCTGGACATTTTGGTCATGATAAAACCCTTGCTTTGGTTAGTGAGAAATATTATTGGCCATAGTTGCAGCAAGATGTCAAGAAGTTTGTACAAAATTATGAGTATGTCAGATGGCCAAAGGAGTGAAGCAGATTACAGGGTTGTATCAGCCATTACCTATACCAGAGAAGCCATGGGAGGAGATCAGTATGGACTTTATTCTTAGTTTACCAAGGACACAATAGGGACATGATTCAATTTTTGTGGTAGTTGACAGATTTTCAAAGATGACACATTTTATTCCCTACAAGAAGGCTAACAATGTTGTTCATGTAGCAGAATTATTTTTCTGAGAAGTGGTGAGACTACATGATTTGCCAAAGAGTATAGTTTTAGATAGGGACACTAAATTCATTGGATATTTCTAGCGTACATTGTGGAAGAAGTTGAAGATAGATTTGAAGTTCAGTTCATCACATCATCCACAAACTGATGGACAGATAGAGGTGGTGAATAGGAGTTTGGGAAATTTGTTGAGATGCTTGGTTGGATATAAGCCAACAAGATGGGATTTGATTTTACCACAGGCAAAATTTGCATATAATAATTCTGTCAACAGGAGCACTGGTAAATCATCATTCTAGATTGTATATGGGAGTAGTCCAAGAAGTCCATCTGAGTTGATAAAGATAGATAAAGGAGAAATAAGTAGTGTTGAAGCTGAGGATTTTGTAGAATACTTGAAGAACATCCATGAGGAGGTGAGGAAGCATATTACCAAGATGAATGTGCAGTATAAGGCTAAGGTAGATGTGAAAAGGAGGCATAAGGAATTTTGAGTTGGAGATGAAGTCATGATTCATTTGTGGAAGCAGTGATTTTGAGTTGGTACATATAACAAATTAAAAATGAAGAAGTTTGGGCCATGTAAAATACTAAAGAAGCATGATTCAAGAAATGCATATGAAGTAGAATTGTCTACTGAGATGAATATTTCACCAGGGTTTAACATTTTAGATTTGACAGAGTATCATGAGGGAGGTGTTGAAGATGAGATCACAATAGCATAGTGGAGTATTTTAACAACTAGTTCAGATACCAAAGAGATTGAAGATATACTAGATAGTCATGTTGGCAGAAGCACAAGAAACATGACATATGAAGAATATCTAGTCAAGTGGAAAGGACAACCTGTTGAAGATTCATCATGGTTGACAAAGGAGGAGGTTAACCTATTGGCTCTTTTCCTTGTAGGACCAAACTTGAATCAAATGGTTGGGCTTAAAACATAGGTTAGGCACTCAAGCTTGACAAGAAAAACAAACCAATTGATGAGGATAGAGAGAAATCCTCCTTCTTCTTTGAGCTCCACATTCACTCAGGCGGGTATTGCCTTATCTGCACATTCAAGACACCTCATGACAAACCAAAGGCTTAAAGATAGATTAATGTGGAATAGCAATCAATCTCCTATAGGTATCTTTTACCCTAATGATTGAAAGTCTCATGCAATAGCCCTACTTGCATGGAATGAGACTGAAAGCTAGAAACCTATTCTAACAACAAGAAAAGGAAAGGGTGGAGCTGAAGGAAAATTATTTGAATGGAGTTTGAAAGGACCCCTGAGATACCCTAAGTCTCTCATAGACCAGTGCCTTGTCCATTGGGCCATAGAGTCAAATATAATATTGCAAGGGACAGCTATGAAACAAGAAAATAATATACTCAATGTGTTGATGCCTCACATCAATCACACACCATGGCCAAACCTCAACTTAGTTCCCACCTATGCATTCAAATATGTTATTACCCATCAAAGGATTTTGACCCTCCCCTCAGAAGAGACCTATGAATAGACAATACATTAACCAACATCCGCTAGAAGACAAGCATGACATATCTTTGATATTTCAGCCCATACATACATGAATACTAACCCTGAACTAGTTATCTCTATGAAGACAACTCCACTTGCAAACACATAGGCAATACAAGCAGACAAATCAAACACCCTTAATGTATGAATAATGGACTCAGAATTCAAATAGAGATAATTTAGTAACAGTAAAAGTATATTAAATCCTCACACATAAGAAAAATCTGTTACAATATGCACTGTATTCTCTAAACAAGAGAAAGAGGAACACTCTATATGCAGAGAGAAGGAGAAAATCTACAGGACAAAACCCTTCACTGGAACCAGAAA
The DNA here is from genome assembly GCA_027943335.1 of Chamaecyparis obtusa. Taxonomy (NCBI): domain Eukaryota; kingdom Viridiplantae; phylum Streptophyta; class Pinopsida; order Cupressales; family Cupressaceae; genus Chamaecyparis; species Chamaecyparis obtusa. Next base: position 47,647 of record BSBK01000847.1, read on the forward strand.
GGAACTCTAAGCTGGAACCACTGGAACTGACAAAAATTTAGAACCCTGGACAAGTTAAAAATTTGACACTTTATACCACTAGCTACCTTGGAAACCCATAATAGGTTGCAACAAGCTACAGACAGCTAAGGCTAGGGTTTCACCCACCACACCAATCAAAATTTACTACAAGGGTAGGAAACCAAGCAATCTAGAGAGAGAAAAATCTGAGACAAAATCTACAATTACGAGCATCAAAATAGTCCTTCATACAACACAAAAGTCTCTACAAACAAGTAACAGGCCTCTGGACCACTTTGCAACTACTGGCGCCACCAAACCAATCAAAATCCACTGAAGAAACCATAAATTTTTGTAATTCCTATCGCAAAAACTCTCTACAAGAATCAAATTTGAAAAGCAACGGTCACCTTGGATTTTGCGGGCTTCATGCTCTTTAACTATTTGCCCCTAGTCGCGCAATCGCACAGTCAACAACTTAACTACCATGAGAATCCTAGCCTAATTTTATACATGGTCGCATGATCGCATAGCCCAGAAATGGGCTACACGAACATGTGACAACCCACAGACTTTAACCTTGCCGCAACTGCCACCACAAAGTCCTAATGCAAAATATCAGTCCCATGATCACATAGCCTTGAAAAAGGCTATGCGAACATGTGACTAACCATTAGCACTCACCGTTGAATGTCAAACATGCTCGGGCACTGCAAACACAGGTCCCACCGCAAACCCCCTACAACTGAGCACACCGAAAACCAATCAAAACCAACATGTCACCACTGCAGATGCCATATTACCACCTCTCACCAGGCTCTAGGGACACGTGTCGACCAGTCGCATGATTACATAGCCAAAAAAGGGGCTATGCGATCATGCGACAGCCAACCAAAGGCTGCCACATCACCAAACCTGTCGGCACCCAATCGGATGGTGGGTGCATGATCGCATGGGGTGAGAATATTCTATGTGATCACACACCGACCGTAGATCTTCAATTTCTGACACCGGGCAATGAAAAGAACTAGGACCCATGAACCAACTGCCAAGCATTCAACGACTACGTGACTAATCATTCACCAAGTCGTGAGATGTCAGTCGCTAACCACCAAGAATGAAGAGATTACACGACTAAAGAGAAATAGACCACTCACTAGGTTGCTGAATGCTAAGGGATTAACCGCCAGAATCAGGAGACCAAGCGATAACCGTAAGTGACCAAGTCACAGAATGAAGACATAACCGCCAGCCAAGTAAAACAATAGGAAGAACTAGATGCATGCAAACAGGTGGCAAGTGGTCACATGATCACATGTCAAAAAAGTCTGACATGCACCCATGCGACAACCAATCAGGAAGAGACTTTGAAAACCTAGGCCCACCATCCATCACAGTTGCGCAGTTAGGGAACACCAGCAAATAGGAAACTATGAGGTCAAAAACACAAAGGGTTTTCGACACAGCAAAAGACCGAAAACACACAGAGTTTCCATGCAGATGAAAAGACAAGTGCACAAAAGCTGGAAGACACAAGGTTGAAAATAATGAGAGTTTTCAAACATACCAAAAACATCATGGATTTTCAGAAACACTGTGGGTTTTCGACACTGTGGCAGATTTTGAAATTATTTCCAGCAGACTTTAAAACTTAAATAATTTTCTAGATCTGGTGATTTAGCACATGCAATTTGGACTAGAGCAAGGTGAAACATTGGAGAACACAGGGCTAAGGGCACTTCAAGAAAACTTGCAAGGAAATAGGCCATTTTCATAAGATTTTGCAATGATAGGAAAATGGACTAACAGTGGCTCTAGTTGGGGATGCATGGCTCTTGCAGGCATGGCAAGGATTCAGAATCACTGGTTAAAGCAGACCATCCCACTAGACAAAACAAGGAACCTCAAAAAATGTAGGAAATAGGAAAGAAAAGCACACAGTAGAAAGGGAAGAATATTTACAAAATTTACAAGATCAAAACTTTACAAAGTGGCCCCGGGCCACCCAAAGAAAATCAGAAACCCTCCTGCATCAAAGGTCTGATTTTCATCCACATATGCAACTAGCCACCTAAAAATTTCATGACCAACTTGCTACAAATATATGTGAATATTCATGGGTTGAAGAATGAAACTATGCTAGTCACTACCCATGTTCTTCCAGTCAGAACCATCACACTCACATTCATATTCTAAGAAGTAGGGAACACCATTTACTTCTCCCTGCTGACTAGAAGAAAAAATTTGATCTAGTAATGCATCAAAAAATATAGCATATTGATTGCCATGCATTACATCAGAGTTACCTAGCTAAAAAGGACTTGTATCCACAGATTTACCTTCACACATTGCTTCAGCCACTGAGCAACTTGGTTCCTCGATGATGTCTTCACTGACTGCATCATGAACCAAGTGAAGGTCTTCTTCACTATCATATCTGGTAGGGGAAGGAACAAAAAATGAGCAAAAAACTTGCTCATCACAATAATCCTCATAACAAGAAAACACATTGTCATGGTCTTCAACCTCTTCTTCTGCAGAGTCACTACTAGAGGGGAAATTCTGTATACATGGGTCATCAAGATCACTCTGAACACTAGCCTCATTATCAGTGTCAAAGACTATATCATAGGGGAGCTACAAATTAAAGTCTAGACAAGGTGCATACCTTTGGAATTCATCAGCCAAGAGTGCTAAAATCTCTTTACTGCTCAATGGACTTTGGGCCTTGATATCATTTTCCTCAGCCTCACCCCTAGTGCTGCAAATATCATCCTTATGAGGAACAAGGATACACCTTTCTGGCCTTAGATCATCTTGTGTGATGAAATCAATGCAGGAATCATCATCTGCATCATAATCATATTCTTGCCTTTCACACAAAACATCATTAAATCAAGACAAGAAGACTGCCCTCTCATGTTGACAAGAAGAAAAACCTATAGATAAAAAGAGAATATTGTCATCCTCAGATTCATCTCCAACATCCTCATATGCACTGATCTTAGAATCAGCTTCATAGTCAACACTCTCTTCATAGTGAGAATCAACATCAGAAACACTGGCCTCCTCATGAACATCATCAGGAGCCACTAGTCTTAGCAATCTTATGTCCTCTGCTAACTACCAGTTCATCATTTTTGACCTCACTAATTCCTTCTTGAGAGAAGCAACTTTATCAAAATGCTCAATAAACTTAGCTCTCAACACATCCCAAGAAGGGATTGAACATGAGGGCAAGGATAAGAACCACTTCCTTACACCGTCAAAAAATGTGTGCACAAATAGCCTCATGGCAATATCTTCATGTTCAACATCCATATCTCCAAAAATACCTATGATAGCATCAACATGCTGGCTTGTAGAAATAGATCCACCAACAAACACAAAACTCACCAGAATTTACACACTGTCTATCAAGAAAATGCACTGATCAAACAGAGACAAATCAGAGCCACCACTCACAACTAGATGAGAAAATTTTGCAAATGCTTTGTTTTTCTATCTGACTCTTTTCTAGACTCTCCCTAGCAGAGTCGCCATTTTGTTAGCTAACTCGGATGGGCAAATCAATCTGGTCAATAAAGATTTTGACTTTACAATATAACCATAACCAGAGAACCTAACAGATATTTTCCTTTTTCATTATTCTCCCAAGTAGAGTCACCATTTTGTTGGTGACTCGGATGGGCAAATCAATTTAGTCAATGAGATACTGCAAAATTTTGAAACAACCAGAGATTTTAACAGATAAACTTTCTTTTCATTGTTCTCCCCAGCAAAGTCACCATAGTGTTGGCTCTTTTCCTTGCAGGACCAAACTTGAATCAAATGGTTGGGCTTAAAACACAGGTTAGGCACTCAAGCTTGACAAGAAAAATAAACCAATTGATGAGGATAGAGAGAAATCCTCCTTCTTCTTTGAGCTCCACATTCACTCAAGTGGGTATTGCCTTATCTGCACATTCAAGATACCTCATGACAAACCAAAGGCCTACAGATAGATTAATGTGGAACAGCAATCAATCTCCTATAGGTATCATATACCCTAATGATAGAAAGTCTCATGCAATAGCCCTACTTACATGGAATGAGACTGAAAGCTAAAAACCTATCCTAACAACAAGAAAGGGAAAAGGTGGAGCTGAAGGGAAATGATTTGAATGGAGTTTGAAGGGACCCCTGAGATACCCTAAGTCTCTCATAGACCAGTGCCTTATCCATTGGGCCATAGAGTCAAATACAATATTGCAAGGGATAGCTATGAAACAAGAAAATAATATACTCAATGTGTTGATGCCTCACATCAATCACACACCATGGCCAAACCTCAACTTAGTTCCCACCTGTGCATTCAAATATGTTATTACCCATCAAAGGATTTTGACCCTCCCCTTAGAAGAGACCTATGAATAGATAATACATTAACCAGCATCCATTGGAAGACAAGCATGACATATCCTTGATATTTTAGCTCATACATACATGAATACTAACCCTAAACTAGTTATCTCTGCGAAGACAACTCCACTTGCAAACACATAGGCAATACAAGAAAACAAATCAAACACCCTTAATGTATGACTAATGGACTCAGAATTCAAATGGAGATAGTTTGGTAATAGTAAAAATATATTAAATCCTCACACATAAGACAAATATGTCACAATATGCACTGTATTCTCTGAACAAGAGAAAGAGGAATACTATATATGTAGAGAGAAGGAGAAAATCTACAGGACAGAACCCTTCACTGGAACCAGAAAGGAACTCTAAGCTAGAACCACTGGAACTGACAAAAATTTAGAACCTTGGACAAGTAAAAAATTTGACACTTTATACCACTAGCTGCCTTGGAAACCCATAATAGGTTGCAACAAGCTACAGATAGCTAAGGCTAGGGTTTCACCCACCACACCAATCAAAATTACATCAAAATTTACTGCAAGGGCAAGAAACCAAGCAACCAAGAGAGAGAAAATTCTCAGACAAAATCTGCAATTATGAGCATCAAAATAGTCCTTCATATGGCACAAAAGTCTCTGCAAACAAGTAACAGGCCTCTGGACCACTTTGCAACCACTGGCGCCACCAAACTAATCAAAATCCACCGAAGAAACCATAAATTTTTGTAATTCCTGTCGTAAAAACTCTCTGCAAGAATCGAATTTGAAAAGCAATGGTCACCTTGCATTTCATGGGCTTTATGCTCTTTAACTATTTGCCCCTAGTTGCGCAATCACATGGTCAACAACTTAACTGCCACGGGAATCTTGGCCTCATTTTATGCATGGTCACATGATCGCATAGCCCAAAAATGGGCTAAGCGAACATGTGACAACCCACAGACTTTAACCTTGCCACAACCACCACTGCAAAGTCCTATCGCAAAATGTCAATTGCATGATCACATAGCCTTGAAAAAGGCTATGCAAATATGCGACTAACCGTTAGCACTCACCGCCGAATGTCAAACATGCTCGGGCATTGCAAACATGGGTCCCACCACAAACCCCCTACCACTGGGCACACCAGCAACCAATCAAAACCAGCACGTCACCACCGTGGATGCCATATTACCACCTCTCACCGGGCCCCAGGGACACATGTCGACCAGTCGCATGATCACATAGCCAAAAAATGGGCTATGTGATTATGCGACAGCCAACCAAAGGCCGCCACATCACCACCGCTGACAGCGGGCCCACATCACCAAACCCATCGGCACCCAATCAGATGGTGGGTGCATGATCACATGGGGTGAGAGTATTCCATGCAATCAAACACCGACCATAGATCTTCAATCTCTGACACCGAGCAATGAAAAGAATTGGGACCCATGAACCAACCGCCAAGCATTCAACGACTACATGACTAACCCTTTTCCAAGTCATGAGATGTCAGCCGCTAACCACCAGGAATGAAGAGATTACATGACTAAAGAGAAATAGACTGCCCGCTAGGTCACTAAATGTTAAGGGATTAACTACCAAAATTAGGAGACCAAGCGATAACCACAAGTCACCATGTCACAGAATGAAGACATAACCGCCAACCAAGTAGAACAACAGGAAGAATTGGATCCATGCAGACAAGTGGTAAGTGGTCACATGATTGCATGTCAGAAAAGTCTGACATGTGGCCATACGACAACCAATCAGGAAGAGATTTTGAAAACTTGGGCCCACCATCCATCACACTTGCGCAGTTAGGGAACACCAGGAAACAGGAAACTATGAGGTCAAAAACACATAGGGTTTTCGACACAGTGAAAGACCGAAAACACACAAAGTTTCCATGTAGACCAAAAAACAAGTGCACAAAAGCTAGAAGGCACAAGGTTGAAAATAATGAGGGTTTTTAAACATACCGAAAACATCATGGATTTTCAGAAACACTGTGGGTTTTCGACACTATGGCAGATTTTGAAATTATTTCCAGCAAACTTTAAAACTTGAATAACTTTTTGGATTTGGTAATTCAGCATGTGCAATTCGGACTGGAGCAAGGTGAAACATTGGAGAACACAGGGTTAAGGGAACTTCAAGAAAACTTGCAAGGAAATAGGCCATTTTCATAAGATTTTGCAATGACAGGAAAATGGACTAACATAACCATCTTGGTTTTCTTCTACACATCTGAGATGTGATAGGGTCACTTCTCAAATTATCCCGTGTGTTTGATGTAGGAGCATCCTGGGTGTAAGAGAAATTTTGCATCACCTAAAAAATATTTCTATTTTTGTATTCAATAAGGGCTATCTTGTACAGTGCTGCTATTTATGGAAACTTTCTATTTTTAGTAAGTTGGTCATACGATCTTGAAATGTTTTGATTTTACATGTGGAGGTTCATCTCAGTCATATCAGCCTACCAGTAAAGTTTCATGGCTAGATCAAGTCTAGTTTTGAAGATATTGAAGATTTCAGAATTGGCAGCAAGGTACAAAAACTTTGAACTTAATTTTGAAGGCTTTAATGGCCCCGAATGAGGTTAAAAATTTGGGTGACAGGCGCTTGCACAAGCTAATCCTGTAGAGAACTTTGTGGCCTTTTTGAAATGGGGTTATAATAGTCCATTAGGTCAACTAGTGATGACTTATGGTCTCCGAAAGTCGGGTCACCTAGAATGGCGGAAAATAATTTTCCTTCAAAATTTTTGTTCGGGTTTCAAAAGTTATTTTGAGCTGACTTTGATGTAATAAATTAAAAAATAAAATAATTTTAAGTTTGTTTAGCCCTAAGGGCTAAATTTTTAGAACCTTCTCGGGCGGTGGAAAATGCCTATATAAAGAAGGCCCATAATGTTGTCTAGGGCAGTTCTAGGTAGTAGATCTCGGTATTGATTCGAGGTTGTCTTACAGAATATTGTAAGGGAATGCCCATGTGGCTTTCCATATTGTAATTCTGAAAGTTTTTAATTCTACATTTGTGGAGATAATAAGAAGCCAATTTTATGTTCTTGCATATTGTTGTTGTTTCTCTATTTCTGTTATGTATTTGTGGTATTAAGTGGAGAACCCTTTATCAAGTGGTATTAGAGCAGGTCTTACTGAGTGTGTAAATAGATCATCGACTGTGAGGTAGTTCGCACCAGGACCATGGTTAGGTTTTCAACATGCATCGTGAAAATGCCTCCACAAATGGAACGTGGCGGAAGAGCTGGTGTTGTAACACCTGAACTTAGAGTGCTCTAGAGACAAGTGTGAGCATTGCAAGAGGAGATTCACAGAGGAATGAATCTTAATCTTAGAAATGAAAGCCATGATGAAGCCAAAGAAGAAGATCAAGAAGGAGAAGTCAAAATTGTGAACTAGGAGGAAGAAAGACTTTTTCAGGCCATTTCCAAGATTGGAAAAAGACCTAAGATTGAGGTTCCTACATTTTTAGAAAATGTTAACCTAGAGGAGTTGATCGACTGGATAATGAATGTGAAGAATATTTTGAGTATGAAGATATTAAGGATCATGATAGGGTCAAATTTGCAAAGGCCAGACTAACAGTTCATGCGAAGATCTGGTGGCAAGAGATTCAATTGGAGTGAAATAGAAGAGGGAAAGATAAAATCACAAGATGGGATCAAATGGTGGATAAATTGAAGTGACAGTTCATTCCTATTGATTATGAGCTTGACCTGTTAGCACTTGCAAAAATTTTCATAGCTATATTGTTTTTTCTCTGCCCTCTCCAATGTTTTCCCTGCCCCTAGCCTTAAACCCTAGGTTCAAATTTCATATTCTAGTCATTCGAGGGTTAAACTATAATCTGTTCTGGCCCTATTCTAATTCTTGATTACTTTTTTGGGTCACTTAGGTCCCCTTTCTACACATGGTTATATTCCTAGTCTTTACTAAATCATGCCATGCATTTTTTTGTTGTTAAACCTTCCATCGATTTGGTGACTGTGTTGTCTCTTATTCACTTGTTTCCTGGCAGTCTCATGTTAACCTTCAATGACTTGGCAAATGAAGAAGTTTCAAAGTATGTTTCCCTTTGGTTGCTAATTCTCATAATAAAAGACAATGGTTAAAAATATTTTAGTGACTCAGTGAATGCTTGTGTTTGCTTGTTCTCGCAATGAACCCATGGTTTAGAAAAATATTCCGCGACTTCAAGAATGGTCTCAGTCACTCATTCTCAAGACTTGACCCCAGTTAGACTTTGGGTTCTAGTGATTGGGTGATTGCTTTTGTTCATGTATTCTCCATGTCCTGGCATTATGTGCCTTAACATTCAATGTATTGGTGAGCACGGTTATCTCCTGATCACATAATGTAGCGGTTAAGTCCCTAAACATTCTGTGACTCTGCTAACGGTTTATTTTCTCCTCTATCACTAGATCGCTTGACGACTAGGCCCTGCATTCAGTTCCTTTTAAGATCTAAAGATTGGCATAAAAGTGCATGGAATACTCTTCTTCCATGAGATCATACAACAGCCGTCTGATCTTCTAGGTAATATGGCATTTCTCAGTGGGTCCATTGCCAGGTATGCATAAATGGTAGTTTATCATTGGTCGATGTGGACATTGACGGGGATGTGTCAGTGGGCCTGAATCTTTCAAGAGGACTGACAGAAGGAAGAGGATCTATGGTTGTCACTTGAACGCATGGAATCTTTCTAGGCCATGCAATCATGTGACCAATGTCTGATTTAAAAGCTTGTAAGTGGTAGGTCTGCGTGCTAGTTAATGCTGAGGTGGTTGTTTCTTATTGGCTATAGGGTGCTAATGTGGCAAAGACTTTTCAACGGCCTATGATTATTATATAGGTTTATGAGGACCGCCTGATCTACCAAGAAGAAGTAAAATCAATGGTCACATTTAAATTTGTCTAATTAGCCGTTTCTTCCAGATTTGAATATTTTATGGGTTTTTAGCGACTAAGGACTAGTTTTTAATGTTGGGGTAGCCGGATTTGGTAGAATGTGATTTCATTGACTGTTGTAGAGTGGTCTAGGGAGTCTGATGATTGATTACAGAGATTTTGTACAATGAAAAAGTGGGTAACCAAACTGCTCTAGGCATGTTGCAAGTGGACAATTAAATTGATAAACACAGCAAATTCATGATCTTCAGTACACAAGTCAAAAGTTATCATAAAAGGAAGATCATTCTAGGATCTATTTTCTCCAGGTTGCTTATTTTTCTCCCCTATAATTAATTCTAATTGGATTTGACTGGTTTGGTGGTTGAAACCCTTGCCCTAGTCATCTGTAGCTTGTTGCATCCTAATTTTTGGGATTCCAAGATGACTAGTTGTATATATTGTAGTATTTTTTAATTTTTGAAGGGTTCCACTGTTCTGTGTGTCCCATTATTCTGGTTCCATGAATGTTCTTCCCTATAGATATTTTCCTTCTTCTCTACATATAGGGTGTTCCCTCTTTCATTTCTAGTTTTGAGAATATAATATAAATTGTAACAGTCTGTCTTATGCATAAGAATTCAATATATTTGTACTATTATCAGATTGTCTCCATTTGAATCCTGAACTTGTTGATTATAGCATTAAGGATGCTTGATCTTTCTATTTGCATTTCCTATGTGTCTACAATAGAGTTGTCATCGCAGAGATAACTGAGTTCAAGATTAGTTTTCAGATGTGTATGAGCTGGGATATCAAGGGTATTTCTTGCTTGTCTTTTAGTGGATGCTGATAAATGTATTACTTGTTTATAGGTCTCTTCTAAGGGGAGGGTTAAAATTATTTGAATAGGTGATAACATATCTGGGTACATAGGTGGATTGTTGAAGTGAGGTTTGATTAATGGTGTGTGATTGATGTAAGGCATCAACATATTAGGATGTATTGTCTTCTTGTTTCATAGCTCTCTATTGCAGTGAGGTATTTGACTTTGTTGCCCATTGGATAAGGCACTGGTCTATGAGAGACTTAGGGTATTTCAAGGGTCCATTCAACCCAAAATTTAAATCATTCAAAGTAAAGCACAACCTTTCCCTTTCATGTTGTTAGATTATGTTTCTAGTTTTCAGACTCATTCCATGCAAGCAGGTTGTTGCATTAGGCTTGATGTCATTGGGGTACAAGATACCTAAAAGAGTCTAGAAACTATTCCACAATAATCTATCTGCAGGCCTTTTGTTTATCAAGAAGAGTCATGAGTGTGCAGATAAGGAAATACCCACTTGAGTGATGTGGAGCTCAAAGAAGAAGGAGGATTCTCTTTTTCCTCACCAATTGGCCCTTTTCCCTATCAGACTTTGGAGTGGAGACTAACTAGTTTGTCAATCATAGTGTAAACCTGACACTGTGTGGGAACAAGTTTAAAAGCCAACAAAATGGTGACTCTATTGGGAAAGGACATAAAATCTTGTTAAAGAAATTATAATCTCTCGTGGCCATAGTACAGAGTCAAATAGAAAAAACACATTTGTAAAATTTCTCACTACGTGTTGAGTGGTGACTCTGAGTTCTCTGTTTGTTTAGTGCAGTCACTAACAAATAGTGTGCAAATCATGGTGAGGTTTTGGTTGATTGGAAGAAGATACAAAGAAAAGTGCACTATTTTCCTCTTCAAAAAGGTGGCAACTCTACATAGAAAAGAACTTTATGGAGTTTCAAAGTGAGCTCTAGATCTGCCCTACCTTCCAGTCAACAAGCTAAGTTCTTAGTGTAGAACTTCTAGGTATTTTGGTTTTTATATGTCTTCTTTTTATGAAAATCAATTGTAAGAGAATATGTCCCTATCAAGTGTTTAGCACTAATGTATAAAGGGATAAGTAGTAGTGGGAAGTTCCTCATGGAGGAATACATGCCCTTTTATTTTGATGGCATTGATGGTGCCCCTAATGAGTTCTCTACTGAGGATGGGAAGTGCTTGCCTAGATTCATGGCTAATGGATCTATTTCGGTAGGCCAACATATATATGATGTCATGGGGCTCTTTGGTGAAATGGATATTGAACATGAAGATGTTGCTATGAGATTGCTTGTGCAGACATTTACTGATGGTGCAAGGAATTGGTTCATGTCCTTGCCTTCATGTTCAATCCCTTCTTGGGATGTATTAAGAGCATTATTTGTAGAACATTTTGAATAAGGTTCCTACTCTCAAGAAGATGATTGCAAAGAAAAAAGCTGAGATCTGGCAGTTAGAGGAGGACAAGAGGTTGCAAAGACTGGTGGTTTCTTATGTTGATGATGGAGAAGCCAGTGATTCTGATGTTGATTCTCATTATGCAAGGAGTATTGACTATGAAGCTGATGTTGAGGTTAGTGCATATGAGAGTGCTAAAGATGAATCTGAGGTTGGCAATATTTCCTTTTTGTTTGCAAATTCTTCTTCTATTCAACATGGGAAGGCAACTTTCTTGTCCTTGTATGATGATATTTTGTGTGAAGGGTAGAGTATTTGATATGATGCAGATGATGATTCTTGTAGTGAATGCTTCACACAAGATGATTTAAGGCTATAGATGTCCATTCTTGTCTTGGATAGGGATGATGTTTGCATCAATAAGGGTGAAGCTGAGGAAGATGAAGACAAGGCCCAAAGTCCATTGAGCAGTGAAAAGATTTCAACACTCTTGGCTGAAGAATTCCTAAGGTATGCACCTATTGTGGATTTTGATTTGCAACTCCCCTTTGACATAGTCTTTGACACTGATAATGAGGCCAGTGTTCAAAGTGATCATGATGACCCATGTGTACCTAAGATCCCCTCCTGTAGTGACTCTACAAAAGAAGAGGTAGAAGGAAATGATAGTGTGTTTTTCTGTCATAGAGATTGCAATGTTGAACTAATTTCTTGTTCACATCCTTTTTCTTCTTTTTCTAGATATGATAGTGATGGTGACAGTGTTGAGGACTTTGTCTTCAATAATTGAGACATAAACTCTTTTCATAAAAATAATGATGTAGATCAGTTGTCCCACTGTCACAATATTTGTGAAAGAGACCTTCACTTGGTTCATGATCCAGTTTATGAAGACATCATAGAGGAACCAAGTTGCTCAGTGGCTGAGCCAATGCATGAAGGAAAATCAAAGGATCCAAGTCCCTATCAACCAAGTAATTTTATGGTAATGCATGATAATCAGTATGTCTTATTTTTTGATGCATTACTAGATCAATTTCTTATTTCTAGTCATCAGGACGAAATAAATGATGGCCCATACTTCTCGGAGTATGAATGTAATGGTTGTGGCTAGAAGAACATGGGTAGTAATCAGTACAATTTTATTTTTCAGCCCATGGTTATTCACATATGTTGGCCATTGAGTGGTCAAGATAATTTTAGGTGTTTGGTCACATATGTGGATGAAAATCAGATTTTTGACTCTGGAGGGTCATTGATTTTCTTTTGGTGGCCTAGTGCCACCAAGTAAAAATTTATTATTGTAAATATTTATAAATATTTTCCCTTTCTATTGTGTGTTTCCCTTCCTATTTCCCTAGTTCGGTTGCTAGTTTTTGAGGTCCCAATTTTGTCTAGTGGGTGGTCTGCTTCACCCAGTGATTCTGAATTCTTGCATGGACACAAGTTACCCATCATCCCCAGATAGAGCCACTGTTAGAACCTGCAAAAATTTTCGTAGCTATATTATTTTTTCTCTGGCCTCTGCAATGTTTTCCCTACCCCTGGCCTTAAACCCTAGGTTCAAATTTCATATTCTAGTCACTTGAGGGTTAAAACCTAATTTGTTCTGGCCCTATTCTAATTCTTCGTTACTTTTTTAGGTCAATTAGGTCCCCTTTCTACATGTGGTTATATTCTTGGTCTTCAATGAATTGTGTCATGCATTTCCTTGTTCTTAAACCTTCCAGCGATTCAGTGACTATGTTGTCTCTTATTTACTTGTTTCCTGGCAGTCTCATGTTAACCTTCAGCGACTTGGTGAATGAAGAAGTGTCAAAGTATGTTTCCCTTTGGTTGCTGATTCTTGTAATAAAAGATAATGGTTAAAAATCTTTCAGTGACTTAGCGAAGGCTTGTGTTCGCTTGTTCTCACAATGAACCCATGGTTTAGAAAAATATTCCATGACTTCGAGAATGGTCTCAGTCGCTCATTCTCAGAACTTGACCCCAGTTAGGCTTTGGGTTCTGGTGATTGGGCGATTGCTTTTGTTCATGTATTCTCCATGTCTTGGTGATCTGTGCCTTAACATTCAACAAACTGGTGAGCGTAGTTATCTCCTAATCGCATAATGTAGTGGTTAAGTCCCAAAACATTCTGCGACTCTGCTAGCGGTTTAATATCTCCTCTATCGCTACATTGCTTGACGACGAGGCCCTGCATTCAGTTTCTTTTAAGATCTAATGACTAGCATAAAATCACATGGAATATTCTTCTTCCATGAGATCATATGACAACCGTCTGATCTTCTAGGTAATATGGCATTTCTTAGTGGGTCCATTGCCAGGTATGCACAAATGGTAGTTTATCATTGGTCAACATGTATAGTGACTATTATATAGTTTTATGAGGACCACCTAATCTACCAAGAAGAACTAAAATCAATGGTCACATTTTAAATTTGTCTGATTAGCCGTTTCATCCAAATTTGAATATTTTATGGGTTTTTAGCGACTAAGGACTAGTTTTTAATGCTGGGGTAGCTGGATTTGGTAGAATGCAATTTCATCAACTATTGTAGAGTGGTCTAGGGAGTCTGATGATTGATTGCAAGAGTTTGTACAATAAAAAAGTGGGTAGCTGAATTGCTCAAGGCATGTTCTAGGTGGACAATTAGATTGATAAACATAGCAAATTCATGATCTTCAGTACACAAGTCAGAAGTTATCATAAAAGGAAGATCATTCTAGGATATGTTTGCTCCAAGTTGCTTGGTTTTCTCCCCTATAATTAATTCTAATTGGATCTGATTGGTTTGGTGGTTGAAACCCTTTCCCTAGTCATCCATAGCTTGGTGCATCCTAATTTTTGGGATTCTAGGATGACTAGTGGTATATATTGTAGTATTTTTTATTTTTTAAGGGTTCCACTATTATGGGTGTCCCATTATTCTAGTTCCATGAATGTTCTACCCTGTAGATATTTTTCTTCTTCTTTGCATATAGGGTGTTCCATCTTTCCTTTCTAGTTTTGAGAATATAATACAAATTGTAAAAATCTATCTTATGCATAAGAATTCAATATATTTGTATTGTTATCAGATTGTTTCCATTTGAATCCTGAACTTGTTGATTATAGCATCAAGGATGTTTAATCTTTCTATTTGCATTTCCTATTTGTCTGCAATAGAGTTGTCTTCACAGAGATAACTGAGTTCAAGATTGATTTTCAGATGTGTATGAGTTGGGATATCAAGGGTATTTCTTACTTATCTTTTAGTGGATGTTGATTAATGTATTACTTATTTATAGGTCTCTTCTAAGGGGAGGGTTAAAATCCTTTGAATAGGTGATAGCATATATGGGTACATAGGTGGATTGTTGAAGTGAGGTTTGATTAATGGTGTGTGATTGATGTAAGGCATCAACATATTAGGATGTATTGTCTTCTTATTTCATATCTCTCTATTGCAGTGAGGTATTTGACTTTGTTGCCCATTGGATAAGGCACTGGTCTATGAGAGACTTAGGGTATTTCAGGGGTCCATTCAACCCAAAATTTAAATCATTCAAAGTAAAGTACCACCTTTCCCTTTCATGTTGTTAGAGTAGGTCTCTAGTTTTTCAGACTCATTCCATGCAAGCAGGTTGTTGCATTAGGCTTGATGTCATTGGGGTACAAGATACCTAAAGGAGTCTAGAAACTATTTCACAATAATCTATCTCGAGGCCTTTTGTTTATCAAGAAGAGTCATGAGTGTGCAGATAAGGCAATACCCACCTAAGTGATGTGGAGCTCAAAGAAGGAGGATTCTCTTTGTCCTCACCGATTGGCCCTTTTTCCCTGTCATACTTTGGAGTGGAGACTAACTAGTTTGTCAAGCATAGTGATAACCTAACACTGTGTGGGAACAAGTTTAAAAGCCAACATGACCTACTGAAGAAGATGCAAATTTTGAAGCAGGCAGGAAGATCTATTCAAGAGTATATAGAGGAGTTCTATCGAATCCTCATCAAAATAGGCCATGCAGAAGCTGACAAGGAGAAAGTTGCCTGTTACCTTAATGGGTTAAGGCCAAGCATTTAGGAGGAGATAAATCCAGTTTGAATGAATACTATTGAAGAGGCATACCAATTTTCCCTAAAAGTAGAGGAAAAGCTAAACAAAAATTTCATGAGTAGACAACATGGAAGAGGTCATGGTGGACGATCTGGTGGAAGGTCATATGGAGGCCAAAATGAAGATCCAAAAAAGAAGAATGAGGCCAGTAGTAGTCAAAATCAGAGAGGAAACAATTCCAATCATTTCCAAGATCAGAACAATAGAGATTAGAGAGGAAGAGGAAGAGGACAATGTTCATGAAGAGGAGGCTTCTGTGGAACATATTTTCACTGTGGAGAAGAAGGTCATAGGGCATTTGAATGTCCTAAATGCCAAGGAAGGATGGATAGGAGGAATGAAGGCTAGGCTAGAGTGGCACATGTAGATGAAGATGCCAGATCTTCAAATTTTGAAGATGTTGAAAGAGGAGAAACGTTGATTAATAGAAGAGTCCTATTGAGTGGTGAGAATGAACTTAAACAAAGGAGGAGCTTTTTTCACACTACATGCAATTTTGAGGGTAAATGTTGTGATGTAATTATTGATAGTGGAAGCACTAAAAATTTGGTGTTAGAAGAGATGGTGACAAAGTTGAAGCTCAAGAGACAAAAACACCCACATCCATACTAGATTGCCTAGGTGCAGGATGACCACAAGGTCATGGTCAGTGAAAAGTGCCTAGTAAAGTTCAAGATTGGCGAGTACCATGATGAGGTACTATGTGATATCATACCTATGGATGCATGTCACATGTTGTTCGATAGGCCATGGTAGTTTGATAGATGTGTTCTACACAATGGTCATGTGAATACCTATTCCCTGAAAAAGGATGAAGTGTGACATAAGCTAAAGCCATTAAAGGAGACCGAAGAAAAAGTATGTGGTGATGCAAGAATAACTTTTGTTGATGGAAGGAAATTCCTAGATGGTATGAGACATGAGCATGTGTATTTTTCTTTAATTCCAAAAGATGGTAAAGAGGAAGTAGAGGATGTACCTGTAGAGGTTGTAGATTTGTTGAATGAGTTTCTAGATATTGTATCTGATAATGTACCTGATGGATTACCACCGGTAAGGAAGATCAGTCATTAGATGGATTTGATTCTAGGAGCCAATTTTCCAAACAAGGCCGCACATAGAATGACACTAGCAGAAAGTAAAGAGTTGAATAGACAAGTACATAAGTTATCCTAGAAGGGGTTGATTCAAGAGATCCTGAGTCCATGTGTTGTACTAGTAGTATTAGCACCAAAGAAGAATGGAGAATGGAGGATGTGTACAGACTCTAGAGAAATAAACAAGATCACAATCAACTACAGGTTTCCATTGCCACGAATGGATGATATTATGGATTTTTTGAGTGGAGCTGTGTATTTCTCAAAGATAGATCTAAAGAGTGGATATCACTAGATTCGGATCAGAGAAGGATATGAATGGAATACTACCTTGAAAATAAAGGAAGGACTGTATGAGTGGTTAGTCATGCCTTTTGGGCTAACCAATGCACCGAGCACTTTCATGCGGCTCATGAACGAGGTTTTGAAAGAATTTCTGGGTAAGTTTGTCATTGTTTACCTAGATGATATTTTGATCTTTCGCAAGACATTGGAGGAACATATGATGCATATTTGTATGGTGTTTGAGAAGCTGAGAGATAAGAAATTGTTGATTAATTTGAAGAAGTGCAGTTTTGTGAAGAAGGAATTAGTGTATTTGGGATTTGTAGTTTTAGCAAAAGGTCTGAAAATGGATCTAGAGAAAGTACAGGCTATCCTTGAATGGCCTACTCCAAGGAGTGCTACTGAGGTAAGATTTTTTCATGTTTTGGCTAGTTTTTACAGAAAGTTTATCAAAAATTTTAGTAGTATTTGTGGACTCTTGACTGAAACAATGAGAGGGGATAGAAAAGAGTTCAAGTGGACTAATGGGGTAGATAAGAGTTTTAAACTGTTGAAACAAAAGGTTACAAAATAACCTATTTTAGCACTTCTTGATTTTAATAAGGTGTTTCAAGTAGACTATGATGTTAGTGGTACTGCAATAGGAGATGTTATAAGTCAAGAAGGTAAACCTATTGCTTATTTTAGTGAGAAGATGAATGATGCAAAGAGGAAATATTTTGTTTATGATCAGGAATTGTATGCTATAGTTCAGGCATTGAAGATGTCGAGACACTATCTACTTCCTAAGGAATTTGTTTTGTATATTGATCATCAAGCTTTGCAATATTTGAATATTCAAGGAAAGTTGAATCAAAGGCATTTGAAATGGGTTGAGTTTTTGCAGAGTTATACATTTGTTTTGAAACATAGGAGTGGAAAATCTAACAAGGTTGCAGATGCTCTTAGCAGAAGACAAATATTGCTGACAGAGATGTAGATTGAGGTGGTTGGGTTCAAGGAGCTCAAGAATTTGTATCCAGAGGATCCTGATTTTGGTGAAGCTTAGAAAGCTTGTAAAGAACCTATTACTCTAGACAGGATGAAGTGGCTGGATTTCATCATTGAGGATGATATGTTATTTAGAGGGAGTCAGTTGTGCATTCCAAGAAGTTCTATGAGGGAGAATCTCATCAAGGAGAAGCATAGCAGAGGATTGGCTTGACATTTTGGTCATGATAAAACCCTTGCTTTGGTTAGTGAGAATTATTATTGGCCACAATTGCAACAAGATGTCAAGAAGTTTGTACAGGGTTGCAGAGTATGTCAGATGGTGAAAAGAGTGAAGTAGAATACATAGTTGTATCAGCCATTACCTGTACCAGAGAAGCTTTGGGAGGATATCAATATGGACTTTGTTCTTGGTTTACCAAGGACACAATGGGGACATGATTCAATTCTTGTGGTAGTTGACAGATTTTCAAAGATTGCACATTTTATTCCCTACAAGAAGACTAATGATGTTGTTCATGTAGTAGAATTATTTTTTCGAGAAGTGGTGAGACTACATGGTTTGCCAAAGAGTATAGTTTCAGATAGGGACACTAAGTTTGTTGGATATTTCTGGCATACATTGTGGAAGAAGTTGAAGATAGATTTGAAGTTCAATTCATCACATCATCCACAGACTGATGGATAGATAGAGGTGGTGAATAGGAGTTTGGGAAATTTGCTGAGATGTTTGGTTAGAGATAAGCCAATAGGATGGGATTTGATTTTACCATAGGTAGAATTTGCATATAATAATTTTGTCAATAGGAGCACTAGTAAATCACCTTTCCAGATTGTATATGGGAGTAGTCCAAGAAATGCATCTGAGTTGAGAAAGATAGATAAAGGAGAAATAAGTAGTGTTGAAGCTAAGGATTTTTTAGAACACTTAAAGAACATCCATGAGGAGGTGAGGAAGCATATTACCAGGATGAATGCGTAGTATAAGGCTAAGGTAGATGTGAAAAGGAGGCATAAGAAATTTTAGGTTGGAGATAAAATCATGGTTCATTTGCAGAAGGAGCAATTTCTAGTTGGTACATATAAAAAATTGAAAATGAAGAAGTTTGGGCCATGTAAAATACTGAAGAAGCATGATTCAAGAAATCCATATGAAGTAGAATTGCCTACTGAGATGAATATTTCACTAGTGTTTAACATTTCAGATCTGACAGAGTATCATGAGGGAGGTGTTGAAGGTGAGATCACAATAGCACAGTGGAGTATTCCAGCAACTAGTTCAGATACCAAAGAGATTGAAGATATACTGGATAGTCATGTTGGTAGAAGCACAAGGAATAGGACATATGAAGAATATCTGGTAAAGTGGAAAGGACAACCTATTGAAGATTCATCATGGCTGACAAAGGAGGAGATTAACCATCTTGGTTTTCCTCTACACACCTGAGATGTGACGAGGTCACTCTCAAATTACCCTGTATGTCTAATGCAGGAGCATCCTTGGTGTAAGAGAAATCTTGCATCACCCAAAAATATTTTTGTTTTTGTATTCAATAAGGTCTATCTTGTGCAGAGCTGCTATTTATGGAAACTTGCTATTTTTAGTAAGTTGGTCATATGATCTCAAAATGTTCTTATTTTACATGTGGAGGTTCATCTAAGTCATATCAGCCTACCAGTAAAGTTTCATGGCTAGATCAAGTCTAGTTTTGAAGATATTGAAGATTTTTAGAATTGGCAACAAGGTATAGAAACTTTGAACTCAGTTTTGAAGGCTTTAGAGGCCCCGGATGAGGTCAAAAATTTGGGGGATAGGCACTTACATGAGTCAATCCTGTAGAGCACTTCTTGACCTTTCCAAAATGGGGTTATAATAGTCCATCAGGTCAATTCATGATGACTTAAGGTCTCTGAAAGTCAGGTCACCTGAAATGGCAGAATATAATTTTCCTTCAAAATTTGTGTTGGGGTTTCAAAAGTTATTTTGACCCAAATTTGATGTAATAAATTGAAAAATAAAATAATTCTAAGTTTGGTCGGCCCTAAGGCCTAAATTTCTAGAACCTTCTCGGGCTGTGGAAAATGTCTATATAAAGAATGCCCATAGTTTTGTGTAGGGTAGTTTTGGGTAGTAGATCTAGGTATTGATTCGAGGCTTTTTCCTATAGAATATTGTAAGGGAATGCCCATGTGGCTTTGCATATTGTAATTCTAAAAGTTTGTAATTCCACATTTGTGGAGATAATAAGAAGCCAATTTTATGTTCTTGCATATTTTTGTTGGTTCTCTATTTTTGTTATGTATTTGTGGTATTAAGGGGAACACCCTTCATCACAAAAGTATCCAAAAAATTTACTATCTTGGTGATAGATAATACTCCTCATTAATCCATGCAATCTCACAATTTCCTTAAAGAATAGATCTTCTATATGTATTGCATCTGATGTCTTTCTACAAGGTATAAAATTTTCCATTTTTAAAAATCTATCCACAACAACGAATATAGAATCATTATCTCGTAGTGTCTTTAGTAAGCCAAGAACAAAATCCATACTGATATCAATCCAAAGTTTCTTAGGAATAGAAATCAGTGTATACAATCTAGTATTCTGACTTACTCCTTTTGCAACTTGACAAATTCCACAACTTTTCACAAATTTTTGAACATCTTTATACAACTGTGGCCAAAAGTATTTCTCCTTAAGAAAATTCAATATTTTGTCAACACCAAAATATCCAGCCAAACCACTAATATGTTTCTCCTTTATCAAATTAGTTCTCATTGGTCCTCTCGGTATAAACAATTGAATACCTTTAAACAACATACCTTCTTCAATAAAATATTCTTCCCATTTAGTACTCGGTTGATCTTGAATAGGTTCTCTACACTTTCTCCATAGCTCAAAAAAATAGGATCAAATTCATAAGAATCTCTCAAGTCATCAAAGCCAAGAGCTTCAATTTTCATCTTGGTCAAAGATCTCCTTCTACTCAATGCATCAGTAACTCGATTAGTGACTCCACTCTTATGCTTTATCACAAATTTATAACTCTACAAATACTAAAAACATTTCATATGTCTCTAATTCAACTTATTCTGACTACCCAAATACTGTAAAGCGTTATGATCAGTATATAACATAAATTCACTCGGTATCAAATAATGTCTCCATTTCTTTAGTGCTTGAATGATAGCATAGAATTCCTGATCATACACAAGATATTTCCTTTTTGCATCATTTAACTTTTCACTAAAGAAAGCAACATGTTTACCTTCTTGATTCAACATAGCTCCTATTGCACTTCCACTTGCATCACATTCCACTTCAAATACCTTATATAAATCAGGTAATGCAAAAATAGGAAATTTAACAACCTTCTTCTTCAAAGTCTCAAAAATTTTATCAGCTCCATGTGTCCACTTGAATTCTCTTTTATCTCCTCTCATAGTCTCAGTCATAGCATTACATATTGAACTGAAATTCCTAATGAACTTTCTGTAAAAACTTTCCAAGCCATGAAATGATCTTACCTCACTAGCATTCTCAGGTGTAGGAAAATTCAAAATAGCTTCAACCTTTTCAAGATCCATTTTCAAATCATCAACTGAAATCAGAAATCCCAAATACACAATCTCCTCTTTCATGAAGGAACACTTTTTTAGATTTATTAGAAACTTTTCTTCTTTCAACCTTAGTAATACTTGTTTAACATGCAGCAAATGTTCTTCTCTGGTCTTACTGAATATCAGAATATCGTCAAGATATAAAATCATAAACTTACCCAATAATTTCTTCAAAACTTCATTCATCAACCTCATAAAAGTACTCAGTGTATTAGTTAGACCAAAAGGAATAACCAACCACTCATTAAAACCTTCTTTTATGTTGAAAGAAGTCTTCCACTCATCACCTTCTCTGATTCTGATATGATGATACCCACTTTTCAAATCAATTTTGGTAAAATATTTTTCTCTAGTAAAAGTATCCATTATGTCATCCATTCTCGGTATAGTAAACCTATATTTCACTGTTATCTTGTTGATTGCTCTAGAATCAATACATATTCCCCATTCTCCATTCTTCTTAGGTGCCAATACAATAGGTACTACACAAGGACTCATAGTTTCTCTAGTTAAACCTTTCTACAACAATTCTTGAATCTATCTGTACAATTCATGATTCTTGGTAGGTTTCAACCAATGTGGTGCCTTATTTGGTAAACTATCTCCAGGGATTAGATCAATGCAATGATCAATGCTTCTCTTTGGTGGAAAACCATTAGGTACATTATCAAAAATGATTTCACTATACTTAGTGAGTAACTTATCAATCTCCTCAAGAATACTATCCTTTGTTTTCTTACTCGGTTTCTTAGGAATCACAACAAAACATACATGATTCTTCTTCAAATCCTTAACAAACTTTCTTCCTTCCATCAATAAAACTTTCATAGATGTGAAAACATTACTAAGAGGTGCTTCAATCAAAATTAACAAGATCTATCTTCTCCCATCAGCCCAAATAGTATATTTATGCAATCTCCCATCATATATAGCATGTCTATCATATTGCCAAGGTCTACCCAACAAAATATGACAACAATCCATAGGCATGATATCACATAACACCTTATCATAGTACTTTCCAATTTTCAAATTCACATAGCATTGTTCACTTACCAAGACTGTATGCTCATCTTTAATCCATGAAATCTGATAGGGCTTCAGATGTTCCAACCTTTTCAGCTACAACTTTGTGACCATTTCCTCAGATTCTAGATTCTCCAAGCTACCATTGTCAATGATTACCTTCCAAACTTCATCAAAAACTCTACATCTAGTCTTGAACAATTTTTTCCTTACCGGATCTTCCTTATTACTTTCACTCCAAAGTGCCCTCCTTACCATCAAGTTGTTTTCCTTCTTAGGTTCATTTAGTGACTCTTCTTGCACCAAGGCATTTCCACTGTTATTGACCTTCTTACTTGCATGTGTACACTCAAATGATCTATTTCCTTCTCCACAATTGTAACAAGTTCCTCAGAAACCACCTATGTTATAACCACCTCGGTAGTTACTGCTTTTGCCTCTAGATGAACTTTCTCCTTTCCACTGGGTCTTGCCTTTATCCAAAGTTGTCTTTTCAGGTTCATATCTGCTATTTTCACCATTAGAACTACCTCTTCCTCTAGGGAATCTACTACCTCTACCTCTTTGTCTTTGCTCATGTCTCTTGTTCAATTTCTCCTCAGCTTTCAATGCAAATTTATAAGCCTCTTTAATGTTCTCCAATTTGACCAAACTGATTTCTTCTTGGATGGAAACTCTCAAACCTTTTAGGTATCTAGAAATTCTTTCCACATCATCTTCATCATGTCCAGATATGATATCTAATCTATATAATTCCTCAGTATATTCTTTTATCGAGCTATCTTTCTACCTCAAACTTTGCATTCACCTAACTACGTTAATCTGATAATCACAAGGTAATAACTTTTCTTTCAAATTATTCACCATTTTATTCAATACCTTGATTTTGTCTTTGTCTTTCCTCTTTATGTCCAACTGCACATGTTCCCACCACAAGGATGCATGACTCTTCAACTTTATGCTTGCAATTTTCACCTTTTTTTCCTCAGGTACATTTTCATATTCAAAGTACTTTTCCATCTCGGTGATCTAGTCCACCAATTCATCATAATCCAATTTTCTACTATACTTAGGAGGATTAAAGTGTGGTATAGACTTTAGATTTTTCAAAGCCTTCAAAAATCTTTCCTCACCTTAATCCATCACCGGTGCAAGTTCTACTTCACCTTTTTCTTCCTCAATCTCATCATCACTAGAATCTTCAAGATGTCTTCCTCTTCTTTGGGCTATTTCAAAAGCTTATAATCTAGCATAAAGTTGTCTCAACATGTCTCCCAATCTTGGATTTTCATCTCAACTCCCACGAACTATCTTGAAACCCTCTACACTTGCAGGTTAGATCACAACTTGCTACCCTACAACAAATTAAGTAGGGGTTGACAAGAAGGAACCCTCAAACCTAGATTCACAAACCTAGATCTAGATCTCACCTCACTCTAATACCACCTGATGTAAGGATAGATGGGGAGAGGGGCCAAAGGTACACCCTAACCAAATCCACCTTTTAGAGATCATATGCAGAAGCAACAAACACACAAGTGAGAGAGAGAATGCAAAAACTTTCATATATTAACTTTAATTGATTTATACATGTCAAGTTGTAAGGCCTTCCCAATTTAGGCCAGATATTACAATCAAGTATAGAAGTCCTCTAACATGTGAGGATCTATCAATACTCTCTACTATTCTATCTTATATCTCCTAAAACTCATCCCTAAAACTCTAACCAAACAATTACATTTATTCAAGAGGCTACCGAGCCAAGTTAGCCTTCAGATCCACCATCAATGGAAGGAATGACAAGATCTAGGTCCACACACTTCCCAATGATAGATACCAACATTAAATCCATGAACAAATATAAATGCAAGAGTCAGCCTCAACAAAAATCCAAAATAAAATAACTCGGTAAGCAAGCATAACCGAGCACCAGACAAGCATCACCGAGTGCTAGGGAAATAACCAAGTGCCAGAGAGATAACCAACCAACACCGGTGAACAAAGTAAATTGAGCAACACTAAACCAACTCGGTTAAAGAAGGACCTAAGATGCTCCTGCATCAAGATGTGTCTTTATATTTTCTTTCTAGTTGTCATAGTTAACTCCATCAAACTTAGGGCTTTCTTTCCTAAAATGACTTGCCATAGATCTCCTTAAGTTGTTAAATGTTTCCTTCAAGGACCTACCACTTTGATACCAATTATTAGAAAGTAAAATCAACACATACAAGTAAGAAGGTTGGTAGTAGTAAAAATGCTTTGGTGCAAGAAGACTCACTGAATAAACCTAAGAAAGAAAAGAATTTGATTGTCAGGAGAGCACTTTGGAGTGAAAGTAATAAGGAAGATCCAGTAAGGAAAATTTTGTTCAAGACTAGATGTAGAGTTTTTGATGAAGTGTGGAAGGTAATCATTGATAGTGGAAGCTCAGATAATTTGGCATTTGAGGAAATGGGTACAAATTTGCAATTGGAAAGATTGAAACACTCGAAGCCCTATCAGATTTCATGGATCAAGGATGATCATACACTATTGGTAAGTGAACAATGTTATGTAAATTTCAAAATTGGAAAGTACTATGATAAGGTGTTATGTGATATCATGCCTATGGATTGTTGTCATATTTTGTTGGGTAGACCTTGGAAATATGATAGACATTCTATATATGATGGGAGATTGCATTAATATACTATTTGGGCTGATGGGAGAAGACAAATCTTGTTACCTTTGATTGAAGAACCTCTTAGTAGTATTTGTACATTTGTGAAAGTTTTCTTAATGGCAGGAAGAAATTTTTTTATATATTTGAATAATAAAGATGTATGGTTTGTTGTGATTCCTACCAAATCGAGTAAGAAAAGAGTGGATAGCATCCCCAAAGAGATTGATAAGATACTCACTGAGTAAAATGAGATCATTTCTGATAATGTACCTAATTATTTTCCACCAAAGAGAAGCATTGATCATTGCATGGATTTAATTCCTAAAGCTAGTTTACCAAATAACGAACCACGTCGGTTGACACCTACTGAGAATCAGGAATTGAACCGACAAATCCAAGAATATTTGCAAAAAGTTTTGATCCAATAAATTTTGAGTCCTTGTGCAATACCATATGTATTGGAACCTAAGAAGAATGGAGAATGGAAAATGTGTACCAATTCCAGAGAAATCAATAAGATAATAGTGAAATATAGATTTCCTATTTTGAGAATGGATGACATAATGGATAGTTTAACTAGAGCAAAGTATTTTACCAAAATTGATTTGAAAAGTGAATATCACCATATCAGAATCAGAGAAGGTGATGAGTGGAAGACTAATTTTAAGACAAGAGAAGGTTTGTCTAAGGGGTTGGTTATGTCTTTTGGTTTAACTAATGCCCCAAGTACTTTTATGAGATTGATGAATGATGTTTTGGATAAATTCTTAGGTAAATTTGTGATTGTATATCTAGATGATATTTTGATATTCAGTAAGACCAGAGAAGAGAATTTGTTTCATGTTGAACAAGTATTGCAAAGGTTGAAAGAAGAAAAGTTGTTGATTAACCTAAAAAAGTGTTCTTTCATGAAAGATGAGATTGTGTATTTGGGATTTGTGATTTTAGCTGATGGTTTAAAAATGGATCCTAAAAAGGTTGAAGCTATTGTGAATTGGCCTGCACCTAAAAATGCTAGTGAGGTAAGATCATTTCATGGTTTAGTAAGTTTTTACCAAAAGTTCATTAGGAATTTCAATTCAATTTGTAATGCTATGACTGAGACTATGAGAGGAGACAAAAGAGGGGACACATGGAGCTGATAAGAGTTTTGAGACTTTAAAGAAAAAGGTTGCTAAATTTCCTATGTTAGCAATTTTTGATTTCAATAAGGTATTTCAAGTTGAATGTGATGCAAGTGGTAATGCAATAGGAGTTGTGTTGAGTCAAGAAGGTAAACCTGTTGCTTTCTTTAGTAAGAAATTAAATGATACAAAAAGGAAATATTCTGTGTATGATCAAGAGTTCTATGATATTGTTCAAGCCCTAAAGAAATGGAGACATTATTTGATACCAAGTGAACTTGTATCATATATTGATCATGAGGATTTATAGTATTTGGGTAGTTAGAATAAGTTGAATTAGAGACATATGAAATGGGTTGAATATATGAAGAGTTATACTTTTGTAATAAAACATAAGAGTGGAGTCACTAACCGAGTTGTTGATGTATTGAGTAGAAGAAGATCTTTGATGACCAAGATGAGAATTAAAGTTCTTAGTTTTGATGACATGAAAAAATTGTATGAAACTGATCCTAATTTTTCTGAGCCATAGAGGAAGTGTTAGAGAACCTATTCAAGATCAACCGAGTACCAAATGAGAAGACTATTTCATTCAAGATGGTATGTTGTTTAAAGGTATTCAATTGTGTATATCAAGAGGATCAATGAGAACTAATTTGATAAAGGAAAAACATAGTAGTGGTTTGGTTGGACATTTCGGCATTGACAAGACATTGAATTTTCTTAAGGAAAAATACTTTTGGCCGCACTTGTATAAGGATGTTTAGAAATTTGTGAAAAGTTGTGGAAATTTTTCAAATTGCAAAGGGAGTAAGTTAGAATACTAAATTGTATATATCGATTTCTATTCTTGAGAAACCTTGGATTGACATCAGTATGGATTTTGTTCTTAGCTTACCAAAGAAAGTAAGAGGTAATGATTCTATATTTGTTGTTGTGGATAGATTTTCTAAGATGACACATTTTATACCTTGTAGAAAGACATCAGACGCAGTGCATATAGCAGATCTTTTCTTTAAGGAAATTTTTAGATTGCATGGATTACCAAGGAGTGTCATCTTTGACCGAGATAGTAAGTTTTTGGATACTTTTGGAAGACTCTTTGGAAAAAGTTGGGCACCGAGTTGAGGTATAGTTCTACATTTCACCCACAGATTGATGGATAGACAAAGGTGGTGAATAGAATTTTGGGTAATATTTTGAGATGCTTAGTTGGAGATAAACCAAGTAATTGAGATTTTATGATGGCATAAGAAAAGTTTGCATACAATAATTTAGTGAATAGGAGTACTGGAAAAAAACCTTTTTAGATTGTTAATGGCATACAACTGAGAGGTATATCAGATTTGAAGGATATTATTGGTGAAGAAAAGAGAAGTGTTGAAGGAGTAAAGTTTGCTGAGTTCATAAAGAAATTGCATGAAGAAGTGAAACATAAGTTGAAGAATAGTAATCATAAATATAAAGATAGAGAATATGTATCAAGAAGACATAAGAATTTTGCAATTGGGGATGAAGTAATGGTACACTTGAAGAAAGGTATATTTCCTATTGGAACATATGGGAAGTTGAAAATGAAGAAATTTGGTCCTTGGAAGATATTGAGGAGATTTGACAGTGGTAATGCTTATGAGATTGAGTTACCTGATGACATGGATATATCACCTATATTCAACATTATAGATTTGTATGAGTACCATGAATCAGATGAAGACATGACAGTACTGAATGATTATCCTAAGAGATAGACAAAAGAAGTTAAGAAGATTTTGGAACATAGAGTTGGTAGAAGAACAAGAGGAAAATAGTATATGGAGTATCTAGTAAAGTGGAAGAACAAACCGATTGAAGATCGTTCGTGGATTTCACAATTTGAGTTAGATTTAGCTCAGGTTGTACCTGATGCATGATTCAGAGAATCATTTCAAATAACCCCAAGTGTCTGATGCAGGAGCATCTCAGGTCCTTGGCAATCTTGTGTCACCAAAAAAAAGTTAAAAGTTCTAGGTTTTCTCAGTAGCTTCTTTTGGCTCTTGGTGATATTTAATTTTTTTACCAACAGGGCTCAGTTATTTCTCAGTTCCTTCATTAACCAAGTTCCTTCAAAGAATCATTTCAAATAACCCCAAGTGTCTGATGCAGGAGCATCTCAGGTCCTTGGCAATCCTATGTCACCAAAAAAAATTAAAAGTTCTAGGTTTTCTCAGTAGCTTCTTTTGGCTCTTGGTGATATTTAATTTTTTTACCAACAGGGCTCAGTTATTTCTCAGTTCCTTCATTAACCGAGTTATTTTTTAAAAATTTATTTCCTAGCGCTTGGTAGTCTTTCTCACCGAGTGATTTATTTTGGTTTCCTGCTGAGGCTGACTTGTGCATTTAATTGTGGTCACAGAGTTAATTTTGGTATCAATCATTAGGAAGCCTGTGTACCTAGATATGGTCATTCCTTCTACTAATAATGGATCTACAGGCTGACTTGTTTCATAGCCTCTTGTATAAATGTATTTGTTGGTTGTAGTTTTAGTAGATCAATTTTTAGTTAACGATATCAGTTTAGGAGTTGGAAGATAGTTCTGAATCCTCACATGCTGGAGGACTGTTGTAATTGAATCTGAATGTATTTGACCCTAATTGGGTGTTGGTTATCTTTCTTGCAGGAACCTAAAACACAAGCCCTGAATGCTTAAATGGAACTCTATGATTCCTAAACTCCTGATTCAAGCAAGAAAAATAATAATTAACAAGGATCAAGAGAATGATCCTCCTACACTTTGAGCTCCACATCACTTAGGTGGGTATACCTCATCTGCACACACATAACTCCTTTTGTCAAACAACAGGCTTATAGGTATATATATGACTCTAGAATAGCCTTCAGACTCCTATAGGTATCATGTACCTCAATGAATCACCAACTCTTAAGCAATAACCTACTTGCATAGAATGAGTCTGAAAACTAGAAGGGACTTATATTACCTCCTATCAACATGAAAAGGGAAAAGGATTTCATTTGATTGAGTTGATGTTTTGGGTTGAATGGACCCCTTAAACACCCCAAGTCTCTCATAGACCAATGCCTTATCCAATGGGAAATAGAGTCAAATAAATCACTACAATAGAGAGCTATGAATAAAGAAAACAATAGACTCTAATATGTTTATGCCTTACATCAAACATACACCATTGATCAGATCCTACTTATCAATCCACCTATGTACTCAGATATGCAATTACCTATTCAAAGGATTTTAACGATCCCCTTAGAAGAGACCTAGGAACAAGTAATACATTGATCAACATCCACTAAAAGACAAGCATGAAATACCCTTGATATCCTAGTTCATACACATCTAAAAACCAGTCCTAAACTTAGTTGTTTCTATGAAAACAACTCTATTGTAGACACCTTGGAAATACAATAGAAAGACTAAAACACCCTTGATGCTCTAATCAACAAATTCAAGATTCAAATGGAGACAATCTGATAGTAGTATGAAGAAATTGTAATCTTATTCATAAGATAGACTGCTTCAAATTATATTATATTCTCAAAGCCAGAAAGGAAAGAGGGAACACCCTATATGTAGAGAAGAAGGCAATATATTTACAGGAAAGAACCACTCATGCAACTAGCCCTAAATATTATAGAAAAACTTGAACCCTTCTAAATAATCTTGAAAATCCTTAAAAAGGATTGCAACAAGCTATGGATTATTTAGGGAAAAATTAGGTCTACAACAACCTCAACAACTAGACTCAACAAGAAATGAAAGAAAAGAAAGAAAGCCTGGAAACCTAGGAGAATTACATAAAATATGATGTACAATTATTTGGTTTCATCATCAAGGCTTACTACAAATACAATTTGAACCGATTTCTTATTGTAGGAAAAACCAACTTCAATGCCTAAACCAACTGCAACTTGCATGTACATGGCATGGAAACAATTCTAAAAATCATCAAACCCTAGCCGCCCTTATCAAATAATAGTCCTTAATCATTTACCCAACATGCAACACCAAGAAAACAAATTTAGGCTAGGACGGCCACCCAAATCTTCTCCATCATTTCCTTACTCACAACCATCTTGGAAAAATTAGTTCTGAACAACCCCTTTATCGTTTATGGCTCACTATAACAAACCCTGCAGAGAAAACCCTAGCAAAAGATTTGAAATTAAAAAATAATGGCTAGCAAGTTCAAGTTTAAAATGTGGACGTTGATCTATCTCTTCCAGCCAGACCAGGCAGCTCTCATTGATCTAAAAAAGTCAACCAAGCTTCATCGGCCTTTAAAATAGGACCATCGATCTTCACTAAAGAAAAATCTAACAGTCATCACAACATCATAATGAATAAAACCTCGTGCACCTCTCCTTCACGGCAATGTGATAACCATCGGATCAAGGAAGATATACGGTGACTTGAATTCTTCAACATCCCAGCCCCACTTGACAACTAGACATATTGCTACTATCAGATGGAAGATCCAATAGTCGATATTCATTAATCTTCTGACAGGTCCCATAGCGCTGACCCATGACTAGATATAAGATTGACGAATCTTGCAAGATCATGATGACAAAATGTCGATCACCTTTTCTTTGCAAACATACGACAGCCATCAGATCCTCTTACATCTGGCATACTTTTAACATGTTGAGTCCTCGATCCCACTAACAACCTCCACATCACCATCTAGCTCAGCCAATAAAAAATAGGCACCTTTGATCTATCTAGCACAGGACCCATATGTCAGTCACCATCACATCGGACAACTATTGCAAGATCACAAAGGGTAGAGCCTTCCTTTCTGAGCATTTGACAACTATTGATCTTCTACATCTATCAGTCCTTATCAGTAACCGGGCCCATCAAACAGGTGGCAGTCAGTTGCAAGATCGCAAAGGGGAAAAGCTGACATCAGGAAGGCTTTGCGGATATGCAACAACCACAAGATCAAAACTCATCGACGGCCCAGATTTAACAAATAAAAAATGGTCCCACCAGACAGAGGAACTGAGTTGTCTGTTGTATCGATGGTTGTCACAACATCACGATGGGTAAATATTTTCTTTGTGGATGTGTGATAGCCGTTGAATTTTCATGAGATTAAAGGCTTTAATAAAAGTTGAAACCTTAGGAAAAATAATCATTGGGACTTAGGAAAAATTAAAGGGGGCACCGATTTAGGAAAAAATAATTAAGGAACATGGCCTCGCCCTATTGGAAATATTCAAGAATTAACCAAGTTACTGAGAGGGGAGGGGTGAATCAGTAACTCCAAATTTTCTTTCAATTACAGATGTATTAACATATAGTTCACTTTTTCCTTATGCATATAGAAAGCATGAAACCTAAAAGCATTCACAACAATGACACATAGATTTGGTTACCCAGAAACCTTCCAAAAAGAAAGTAAAACTGGGGTGGGGATGAAACCCACAAAGCTTTAGTACTGCAGAATAAAGTTGGCCGGTTAAGGCTTACAATTGATCACTTTTGATGATCTGCCCTACTAGGAGCAATAAGGATTGCTAAATCCACCCTGTTAAAGGATTTACAAACATACAATGAAGTATGCACTCGGTAAAGAGATTTTACAAAAGACTGTTAAGTCTACCCGGTTAAAGGATTTTAGTACTGATTCACCTGTTAGGATGAAACAGTAGATCTCTTGCTTTGCAACTGGATTGCTGATTGAGATTCGTTTATGTACTGATCACCTTCTGTGATGAATTTGTCTTTGTTGTTCCTTATACTACTGTAGCCCTTTGTAATTTGCTTATCTCTACCTTTCTTTCTTTTTCACACTCATACTCATTTCATTACATCTTGACATTTTTACAACATTGTTTATATACAAGTCTAAATAATTAATTACAATTACAATTACAAAGTCAGCTTGACAAATAAACATAAGTGCCACTAAGTCAGCCCAAGTATGGTTACACGGTTCCTGCAAACTAACTCGGTGACTTTCTGATACTCGGCATCCACTGCATTACTCGGCATCGTCATGTACTCAGTAGAAGTGAAGGCACAGTTCATACTAACCACTCAGTAGGTTTTGAACTCGGTAAATACTACTGACTCGATAGACATAATGTTACTTGGTTTACACTGTCTTGCTTGGTTTGCACTATCTTGTTCGGTTTGCATTGTCTTGCTCGATTTTCACTGTCTTGCTCCATTTGCACTGTTCTGCTCGGTTTGCACTGTTCTTCTCGGTTTGCACTATTCTACTCAGTTTGTACTATTTTGCTCAATTTGCACTCAGAATGCAAATAAGTGTTGTCACTAGTGGCAATTCTGCTTAATGCCAATAATCTCCCCCTTTGGCATTAGTGACAAAAACATTTATTGCCCAAAACTTATATACATGAACCATGCTGAGTTTTATTTTGAGTTTTCAAAATTTGTCTTTGTTATAGGGCTTTATACATTATCTCCCCCTTTCAATGTGCTAACTATTTCTTCTATACAAATCTTCTTCTATACATATCTCCTTCTATACATATCTCCCCCTTTTTGATGATAATACCAAAGGTGTATATACAAGTGATTTACAAAGAAAATCCAAAATTTGATAGAAACATAGAATGTACCTTCATTATTAGTGCCAGGGTTCTGTCCCAATTTTCTTGCAGAATCCTGCATGTTTGGATTGCAATTTGGACTTCTACAGAGAGTTCAATCATGTGATCTGCTATAGAGAACCGATTGTCATGAATCAATGTTTTGGAATGTGTAATGTGCTTGTACATTGTATTCATGATGGGAAGGATCATGTTCTGGATGTCTAGCAGTGTGGACCAGATCCTTGTGTCTTCTTTCAGTAGATCTGACTGCATATTTGATAGGTATGAGATTTTCATGTGATGAGCAGAGCTTGAACTTGGTTCAAGTTGCAGCTTCTGTATGCTAATCTTCAAATCCTCATCAATTTTATTCAATTTATCCTTGACATCCTTTGTGAACTCGGCAATATTGCACAGTTTGGCCAAAAGAGAGGTAACATTCGAATAGGTAGATTCAATGTTTGACAAAACTGAAGACAATTCCACTTGATTAATAGCTATGTGCTGAGCAATGTGCTCAAGCACTTTATTGTTGAATCTCTTCTCTGCTCTTTCAACTAACTTTTCTATCCCAGATGAATCCTCATTGTATTTATTTACTGCTTCTGCTAATTGTAGAAAAACATGTTGAGAGGAGTCTACTTTAATACCTAATGCATCAGACAAAATGTCCTTAGCATCCTTAATGATTTGATATTCCTTGTCTCTCTCCTCTTTAAGCTTCTTTTGCTTTGCTTTCCTTTGGAGGATTTCACCTATATTTTGCATTTGGTCCGCTGATAGATTTGCAAAATCTAATGTTGGAATCTCTATTTCTTCATCTAGGTCTATATCCTCTACTATATTCTTACCCAAAAATTTTATACTCGGTTGAGCCTTAGGCTTATCTATACTTAATGCCTTAGTAGTAGTGATAGTAGACATAGTAGGACTGGCTATAGAGACTGGCATACTGTCTACTGGAGAACTTAAAGTATTTACACTTGTAGAATCAAAAACTGGAATACTTACTACTGGAAAACTTGATGAAGTGGGAGACTGCAACTCGGTAGAAGAAATGGTGGTTGCTTCTGTTGTTGCTATAGGTGATTGGACAAATGTTGAAGTTGTCACAACCATGCTTGAAGGTGTCTTCGGGCTAGATGTAGAAACTTTTACTGGAGAGGTAGGAAGTGATGCAATGACTTCTGCTGCTATACTCACAGTATCATCTACCTCAGTGGCTTCTTCTTGTTCATCACTATCATCTTCAATGTCTTTTATTATAACTGTTTCAATACTCGGTTGGTGAAGATGGTATATGTTTTTCAATGTGGCATTTGCAGCCTTCACAACCGATTCAATATTGTTAATCAGAATCAAACAAGTATTGAACTTTAGTGTCATCTTATTTTCATTTTCCTTCAATGCCTTCTTTATTTCATCATTTTTCAAGCTCGGCATTAACTGTCTCAGGGTTTAATCAAATATGTCTTTTATAGTTTGCTTGGCATTGCTCCATCTCATTTTTATTAGATCTAATAGAGCTGCTGGAACCTATGGGGCTATTTCATCAGGAGAGTATTTCCACTATCCCATCTTTTCAATAACAGCATCTTCTATTTCCTTCTGTTATGTTTCTGTTCTTGTTTCATATTTAAAAGATTTTATGTTACTTACTCCAGATCCTAATCCTTCTCTAAAAAGTTTGATCCTCTCTTGAAAGTTTAGAGGAGGCTTTTTGAATACTATATCTTTGTCTGCCTTGTCTGCCTTGTCTGCCTTGCCTCTTGCACTTCTCCTTGTAAATACAGCAGTGGGAGGCTTAGGTGCCTTAGTGATGAATACCTTTCCTTTCTTCTTTGCAGGTTCTGGTTCCTCTGTTTTCTCATCCTTTTCCTCTTCTTCTTCATCGTCTTCTCCTTTGTCCTCGGTTAGCATTTGCATTTTGGCTATCCTCTTCTTTCCTTTGTTTACCGCCTGTGGAAGCTTTATGCTTAATTCAATTCTTACTTTTGCTTCATCATATGTTCCAAAATATGGAGCTTTGGGATTAACAGGCTGATTAAGAAGGGCTTCAATGATATTCTTGGTTTCATCAATATTTACCTCATAAGGAAGAGGTTTTGCATGTACAATCCTCGGTTTAGCTGCTTGAATATATACATTGTCACAGTCCACCATGAAACAAATGTCATCCTTATAATCTTCAACCAACTTCTGTGGAATCCAGAATCTGTCATTCATTTTCTCTTTGAAAGACTCAAAATAACTATCCATGACGCTTTCAAAATTTTCACCCATTTCTGAAATGTATTCATTTATCTCATAAAGGACTGGCACATCTTTTCTCCATACTACTTTTCCTTTGGAAGGGAAGAATTTTTGAACATAGAAGAATAAACAGACCAGTAAAGATCCAAACTTACATGGATTGTTTTTGGAAGTTTGAATGCTTTCCATGTTTTTGTTAAACTGTTTTAACAACAAATCTACTAGGTCAAATGATAAGTTATTCTTGACCACTTTGTATGCTAGGTCAATAGCTTCATAGGAGACACTATTCTATCAACTTGAACTGTATATCTTATGGGCAATTATGTGTGTACCAAACTTCAGTTCAGCATCGGTAATGCTGCTTACTTTAATGCCTCTATCGTCCCACTTGGCAGGGTTTTCTTCTCCAGTTCCGGCTGACCTAGGGTTTTGGTAGTTTTTGCTTTGTTCAACATGGGAAGACTGGTGATTTGATGAATCATCTTCTTGGTGATCTCTATGGGTTGCTCAAGCCAAATCTTTCCATCATGTACATGGCTGAGAATGTATCTAACCCATTTCTCCTGAAAGTTTCAAGGTAAATGTGCAATGTGAACTAATCCTTTATCTTCCAGATGTTTGTGCTTGGGTTTTAGAATACCATCCACACCCAGTTCCTCACGCACAATATCTAGCTCTAGGTTTCCCATTTCTTGAATTGCATAGTTGAAATGATTGCGAATATCGTTAATAAGTAGTACCTTAGGAGGAATCTGAGATTGAGCTCCGTTGGGATCTAGGGCTGCTGCAATTGCGGGCACAATCTTGAAATCTGGTGGTCTCCATTCCCCTTGGACTAACATTTCTGATCCTTTCTTCGCTAATTGCTGGATGATGCCATGGTAGCTCACAGAAAATTCTTTTCGCAAAAGTATTTGAATCGCTGGATTGCTCTTGAAATTTTCTTCTCTCAAAGTGCTAAAGTTCGCGGGGAAGAATGACTTTGATTTTTTGCCTTTTGTTTACAACTCTGCCATTAATGCTCAATACAAATTAGGGTATGAATTCTGACAGACTGTCACCCACTAAGAATTAATTGCTCGGTAAAGACTTCACAACTCAGTGAACTTGAGAATTCATATTGCTTCGACCTCACTCGGTAAAGATTAGTATCGACCTTGCTCGGTAAAGACTAATATTGACCTTCCTGTGATCTTACTACATCTTATATGCTGATTTAGATCTTTCTTTTAATTCAGTTCTGGAACTGCTTGAGATTGGTCTATGAGAATACAGTTCCAGTGCTTTCTTGGAAATTTAGTTTGAGTCGGTAGAGCCACCCATTCCATTACTTGGACTGGTTTGCTCGGTAGATTTAGGAATCCACTTTTGTCTCACCTATTTCTTGACCTTAGTTGCTTCATTCTTCTTTCCATCTTCAACTTCACTAGCATTCATGCAATTTTTGGCAATGTGACCAAGTTTAGTACATTTGAAGCATCTTACGGTAGTATCTCTTTTCCTTAGATGATGTTTCATGCAGTTCATGCCAATGTGTCCATATTCTCCACAGTAATGACATCTACACCAGGTGTTGTAGTCCCATCCAAACATTGCTTTCATAATTTGTTCTGCTGGATTGAATGTTTTGGATCTGCACTCGGATGCCTTGTGACCTTGTTTGTTGCATTTGTGACAATTACCTCTGAATCTTGGTTTTTCCCTGCATTCATTTGCTTTGTGACCATGTTGATTGTAGTTGTAGCATTTTCCATTGAATTCTGCTTTTTCATTGCTCCAACATTTATTTGAAGTATGTCCTATTTTACCACAACGATTACAAGTAGGTTTCTAATTTCTTTGAGTACCTTGCTTAGAAGATTCACCTTCTCCTTTATATCCAAGTCCTCCTTTTCCTTTCTGCCTATGAAGATTTCACTCATACAGCTGATTTAAGTCTTCTTGGCTTTTCAGCATTCCTTCATTGATTTGTTTTTCGGTGTTTAGGTCATCCATCAATCTTAGATTGATTTCCTTTTCAGATCTTAGTTCTTCTCTTGTGCTTTCTATTTCTGATCTTAGATTCAGAATTTCCTCATTTGTATGGGAGATCTGATCAATTAGGTTTTCTAGCTGAAGGGTTTTATTTTGGACTTCATTGTTCCTTCCATCTAATTCATCTTTCAACTTGTTTCTTTGTTCTAAGATCTCACAAAATCTTGTTGAGTGTAGCTCTTGTTCTCTTTTTAATTTTCTCACTTCTTCCTGCAGAGACCCATTCTTTTCTAGGAGTTCTTTGACAGCATTGTTTGCTTCATCTGAGCTATTTGAGGGAAAAAGATCTTCAATCTTTTCTTCAATGTAATTCTGATCATTCATCTGATTTTCAAGTTCCTTCCTTCTTCTTAGGGATTGGGAAAGATGTTCTTTTTCTTCTTTAAGTTTAGCTATGGCCATTTCCAGATCTAGCTTTTCATTTTCAATCACCTTGTTCAGTTTGAATACCTCCATTGTCTTGGATCTTTGCTCAAGCTAGTTAAGCTTAATCTTGAGAACCAATGCTGCTCTGATACCAATTGTCAGAAATATTCAAGAATTAACCGAGTTACTGAGAGGGGAGGGGTGAATCAGTAACTCCAAATTTTCTTTCAATTACAGATGTATTAACATATAGTTCACTTTTTCCTTATGCATATAGAAAGCATGAAACCTAAAAGCATTCACAACAATGACACATAGATTTGGTTACCCAGAAACCTTCCAAAAAGAAAGTAAAACTGGGGTGGGGATGAAACCCACAAAGCTTTAGTACTGCAGAATAAAGTTGGCCGGTTAAGGCTTACAATTGATCACTTCTGATGATCTGCCTTGCTAGGAGCAATAAGGATTGCTAAATCCACCCTGTTAAAGGATTTACAAACATAGAATGAAGTATGCACTCAGTAAAGAGATTTTACAAAAGACTGTTAAGTCTACCCGGTTAAAGGATTTTAGTACTGATTCACCTGTTAGGATGAAATAGTAGATCTCTTGCTTTGCAACTGGATTGCTGATTGAGATTCGCTGATGTACTGATCACCTTCTGTGATGAATTTGTCTTTGCTGTTCCTTATACTGCTGTAGCCCTTTGTAATTCGCTTATCTCTACCTTTCTTTCTTTTTCACACTCATACTCATTTCATTACATCTTGATATTTTTACAACATTGTTTATATACAAGTCTAAACAATTAATTACAATTACAATTACAAAGTCAGCTTGACAAATAAACATAAGTGCCACTAAGTCGGCCCAAGTATGGTTACACGGTTCCTGCAAACTAACTCGGTGACTTTCTAATACTCGGTGTCCACTGCATTACTCGGCATCATCATGCACTCAGTAGAAGTGAAAGCACGGTTCATACTAACCA
Source organism: Chamaecyparis obtusa (assembly GCA_027943335.1). Classification (NCBI taxonomy): domain Eukaryota; kingdom Viridiplantae; phylum Streptophyta; class Pinopsida; order Cupressales; family Cupressaceae; genus Chamaecyparis; species Chamaecyparis obtusa. Next base: position 86,339 of record BSBK01000847.1, read on the forward strand.
CTCGGTAGGTTTTGAACTCGGTAAATACTGGTGACTCGGTAGACATAATGTTACTTGGTTTACACTGTCCTGCTCAGTTTGCACTATCTTGTTCGGTTTGCACTGTCTTGCTTGATTTGGACTGTCTTGCTCAGTTTGCACTGTTCTGCTTAGTTTGCACTGTTCTGCTCAGTTTGCACTGTTCTGCTCGGTTTGCACTGTTCTGCTCGGTTTGCACTCAGAATGCAAATAAGTGTTGTCACTAGTGGCAATTATGCTTAATGCCAATAGGCCTGATGACTTTAATAAAGCACATGCTTTATGAGGTTTTAAGTGATGCCAAAAGGTAACATCCAAATAGAAAATACCAAGGGTTTTTTGACTTAGATAATTTTTTGAAACCCTAGGACATGAAAATGACCTATTTCTCAGACCCTTGAACCTGAATATCTCCCTAGTTTTAGCATTTGAGGACATGTGCATTTAACTGGACCTTGGACACATGATAAAATACCCTTGGCCAAGGACACAAACCATGAAACCTTATAGATTTTCTTCTCTGATAAAAAAAAGTTTTAGCCAGGGCAAGGCAATCTCACAAAAGTTTGCAGGGGATAGACCATTTTCATAGGATTTTGACTATGACAGGAAAATGGCTAAGAGTGGCTCTGTCTTGGGATGATGGGTAACTTGTGCCCATGCAAGAATTTAGAATCTTTAGAAGAAGCAAATCACCCATAGGAAAGAACTTACAAATAACCCTCTCAAAAACTAACAGATAAACCAGGACAATAGGAAGAGAAACAACTATACAGATATGTACAAATACTTACAAACAACCTCAAGTTCTGATAATGAGAATCAACACTTCCCTATGTCAAAGATACAATTCTCATCTCTATGCATCAGAGGTAAAATAAAATAATTATTTTTGCCAATATGACCAAACATGCTTCCATGAATCTTCAACATATCATATGGAAAATAACCAGCATATTCACTGTCAAAAGGAAATTGGAAGTTACTGAAACACTGATGCAGGAGCATCCTGGGTGTAAGAGCAATCTTGCATCACCCAAAAATATTTATGGTTTTATTTTCAATAAAGGCTATCTTGTGCAGAGCTGCTATTTATGGAAACTTACTATTTTTAGTAAGTTGGTCATATGATCTTCGAATGTTCTGATTTCATAGTTGGAGGTTCATCTTAGTCATATCAACCTACCAGTTGAGTTTCATTGACACATCATCAGTATTCATGAAGTTATTGAGTTTTTTGGGTATGAAATCTTTTAGGTCAATTTTGAAGGCCTTAGAGGCTCCAGATCATGATCGACCCCCAGCTGACTGGCGCTTGCACCTCTCAAGCACTATAGATCTCATCATGGTGTTTCCGAAAAGTGGTTATAATAGAAAAAAAGAGATATGGTTAAAAATTTATAGCCTCCGTAAGTTGGGCTACCTAAAAGCATATTTTGTATTTCTTTTGAGTCGACCCTATTGTAAAAATTGTAAAATAAAATAATTTTAAGTTTGGTCGGCCTTAAGGGCTAAATTTCTAGAACCTTCTTGAGCGGTGGAAATTGCCTATATAAAGAAGGCCCGTTGTGTTGTGTAGGGCAGTTTTGGGTAGATCTGGGTAATGATTCGAGGCTTTTTCCTATAAAATATTGTAAATGGAATGCCCATGTGGCTTTGCATATTCTAATTTTGAAATTTTTAATTCCACATTTGTGGAGATAATAAGAAGCCTATTTTATGTTCTTGGAAATTGTTGTTGTTTCTCTGTTTCTGTTATGTGTTTGTGGTATTAAGGGGCACACTCTTCATCAAGTGGTATTAGAGTAGGAGTTCCTGAGTGTGTAAATAGATCACCGAATGTGAGGTAGTTTGTACTAGGACTATTGTTAGGGTTTCAACATGCATCAAAAAATGCCTCCATGAAGGGAAAGTGGTGGAAGAGCTGGTGTTGTAACACCTGAGGTTAGAGCACTCCAGAGACAAGTGCGAGCATTGCAAGAAGAGATTCAAAGAGGAATGAATCTTATTGTCAGAGATGAATACGAGGATGAAGTAGAGGAAGAAGGGAATTGTGAAGGAGAAGTCAAAGTTATAAATCAGGAAGAAGAAAGACTTTTTCGAGCCATTTCGAAGATCAAGAAAAGATCTAAGATTGAGGTTCTGACATTTTCTAGAAATCTTAACCCAAAGGAATTAATTGACTAGATCAATGAATTTGTAGAATATTTTGAGTATGAAGATATTGAGGATTCTGATAGGATCAAGTTTGTGAAGGCCATACTGAAGGATCATGTGAAGATCTGGTGGCAAGAGATTCAATTAAAGTGAAATAGAAGAGGAAATGATAAAATCACAAGATGGGATCGGATGGTGGATAATTTGAAGTGGTAGTTCATTCCTATTGATTATGAGCTTGACCTACTAAAGAAGATGCAAAGTTTGAAGCAAGAATGAAGATTTGTTTAGGAATATACAGAGGAGTTCTATCAAATCCTCATCAGAATAGGCCATGCAGAAGTTGACAAGGAGAAAGTTGTTTGTTACCTTAATGAGTTGAGGCTGAGCATTCAAGAGGAGTTGAATTTGGTTCGAATGAACAGTATTGAAGAGGCATACTATTTTTTCCTAAAAGTAGAGGAAAAGTTGAACAAGAAATTTGAGAACAAACAAAGCGGAAGAGGCCATGATGGAAGATCTGGTGGATAGTCATATGGAAATTGAAATGAAAATCCAAAAAATCAGGATGAGGCTAGTAATAGTCAAAATTAGAGAGGACATAATTTCAATGATTTCCATGATCAAAATAATAGAGTTCAGAGAGGAAGAGGAAGAGGACAAGGATCTGGAAGAGGAGGCTTATATGGAACATGTTTTCACTATGGAGAAGGTCATAGGTCATTTGAATGTCCTCAATACCAAGGAAGGACAGATAGGAGAAATGAAGGCCAAGCTAGAGTTGCACATATTGATGAAGATGCCAGGTCATCACATTTTGAAGATGCTGAAAGAGGAGAAATGTTGATTAACAAAAGAGTCTTGCTGAGTGGTGAGAATGAACCTGAACAAAGAAGGAGTCTGCTTCACACCAGGTGCAAGTTTGAGGGTAAGTGTTGTGATTTAATTATTGATAGTGGCAGTATTGATAATTTGGTGTTAGAGGAGATGGTGACAAAGTTAAAGCTCAAGAGGTAGAAACATCCACATCCATATCAAGTTGCCTGGGTGCAGGATGATGACAAGGTCATGGTCAGAGAACAGTGCCTAGTGAAGTTCAAGATCAGTGGGCACCAAGATGAGGTACTATGTGATATCATATATATGGATGCATGTCATATGTTGTTGGGTAGACCTTGGTAGTTTGATAGGTGTGTTGTACATGATGGTCGTGCGAATACCTATTCTCTGATAAAGGATGGAGTGAGACATAAGCTAAAACCATTGAAGGAAACAGAAGAAAAGGTATGTGGTAATGCAAGAATAACTTTTGTTGATAGATTAAATTTCTTAGATGGTATGTGACATGAGCATATGTATTTTATCTTAATTCCAAAGGTTGGGAAAGAGGAAGTAGAAGATGTACCTGTAGAAGTTACAAAATTATTGAATAAGTTTCAGGATATTGTACCTGATAATGTGCCTGATGGATTACCACCAGTAAGAAAGATTAGTCATCAAGATGTACTTGATTCCAGGAGCTAATTTTCCAAATAAGGTAGCACATAGAATGACACTAGCAGAAAGTGAAGAGTTGAAGATAGATTTGAAATTTAGTTCATCACATCATGCAAAGATTGTATATGGAAGTAGTCCCAGAAATGCATCTGAGTTGAGAAAGATAGATAAAGGAGAAATAAGTAGTGCTGAAGCTGAGGATTTTGCAGAAAATTTGAAGAACATCCATGAGGAGGTGAGGAAGCATATTACCAAGATGAATGCATAGTATAAGGCTAAGGCAGATGAGAAAAGGAGGCATAAGGAATTTTAGGTTGGGATGAAGTCATGGCTCAGTTGCGAAAGGAGAGATTTCTAGTTGGTACATATAACAAGCTAAAAATGAAGAGGTTTGGGCCATGTAAGATACTGAAGAAGCATAATTTTGAAAATGTCTATGAGGTTGAGTTGCCTATAAAACTGAATATTTCACTAGTATTTAACATTTTAGATTTGACAGAGTATCATGAAGGGGGTGTTGAAGATGAGATCATAGCAGAACAATAGAGTATTCAAGAAACTAATTCAAATACTAAGGAGATTGAGGATATACTGGATAGTCGTGTTGGTAGAAGCACAAGGAACATGACATATGGAGAATATCTAGTCAAATGGAAAGGATGACCTATTGAAGATTCATCATGGCTAACAAAGGAGGAGGTTAACCATCTTGGTTTCCCTCTTCACACCTGAGTCGTGATAGGGTCACTTCTCAAATTACCCCAGCTGTCTGATGCAAGAGCATCCTGGATGTAAGAGCAATCTTGCATCACCCAAAAATATTTTTGGTTTTGTTTTCAATAAGGGCAATCTTGTGCAGAGCTGCTATTTATGGAAACTTACAATTTTAAGTAAGTTGGTCATATGATCTCAAAATGTTTTGATTTCACAGTTGGAGGTTCATCTTAGTCATATCAGCCTACTAGTTAAGTTTCATTTACACATCATCAATATTAGTGAAGTTATTGAGGTTTTTGGGTATGAAATCTTTCAGGTCAATTTTGAAGGCCTTAGATGCTTCGGATCGTGATCGACCCCCAGTTGACTGGCGCTTGTGCCTATCAAACATTATAGATCTCGTCATGACGTTTCCAAAAAGTGGTTACAATAGAAAAATGAAGCTACGTGTAAAAAGTTATGGCCTCCAGAAGTTGCACTACCTAAAAGCATATTTTGTATTTCTTTTGAGCCGACCTTATTGTAAAAATTGTAAAATAAAATAATTCCAAGTTTGATCAGCCTTAAGTGCTAAATTTCTAGAACCTTCTCAGGCAGTGGAAATTGCCTATATAAAGAAGGCCTGTAGTGTTGTCTAGGGCAGTTCTAGGTAGATTTGGGTAATGATTCAAGGCTTTGTCCTAAAAAATATTGTAAAGGGAATGCCCATGTGGCTTTGCATATTGTAATTTTGAAATTTGTAATTCCACATTTGTGAAGATAATAAGAAGCCCATTTTTTGTTCTTGCAAATTGTTGTTGTTTCACTGTTTCTGTTATGTGTTTGTGGTATTAAGGGGAGCACCCTTCATCAAGTGGTATCATAGTAGGAGTTCCTAAGTGTGTAAACAGATCACCGACTGTGAGACAGTTTGCACTAGGACTGTGGTTAGGGTTTCAGTGCGCATCACGAAAATACCTCCACGAAGGAAACATGGTAGAAGAGCTGGTGTTGTAACACCTAAGGTTAGAGCACTCCAGAGATAAGTGCGAGCATTGCAAGAAGAGATTCACAGATGAATGAATCTTAATGTCAGAGACGAAAGTGAGGATGAAGTCAAGGAAGAAGGGAATTGTGAAGGAGAAGTTGAAGTTATAAATCAAGAAGAAGAAAGACTTTTTTGAGCCATTTCAAAGATCGGGAAAAGACTTAAGATTGAGGTTCCGACATTTTTTAGAAATCTTAACCCAGAGGAATTGATCGACTGGATCAATAAATTTGCAAAATATTTTGAGTATGAAGATATTGAGGATCCTGATAGGGTCAAGTTTGTGAAGGCCAGACTGAAGGGTCATGTGAAGATTTGGTGGCAAGAGATTCAATTGGAGTGAAATAGAAGAGGAAATGATAAAATCACAAGATGGGATCAGATGGTGGATAAATTGAAGTGGCAGTTCATTCCTATTGATTATGAGCTTGACCTACTGAAGAAGATGCAAAGTTTGAAGCAACCAAGAAGATCTATTCAGGAATATATAGAGGGGGTCTATCAAATCCTCATCAGAACAGGCCATACAGAAGTTGACAAGGAGAAATTTGTACATTACCTTAATGGGTTGAGGCTGAACATTCAGGAGGAGTTGAATTTGGTTCAAATGAACAGTATTGAAGAGGCATACTAGTTTTCCCTAAAAGTAGAGGAAAAGTTGAAGAAGTTTGAGAGCAGACAAAGAGGAAGAGGTTGTGATGGAAGATCTGGTGGATGGTCATATGGAGATTGAAATGAAGATCCGAAAAATTAGGATGAGGCCAGTAATAGTAAGAATCAGAGAGGAGATAATTTAAATCATTTCCATGATCAGAATAATAGAGATTAGAGAGGAAGAGGAAGAGGACAAGGATCTAGAAGAGGAGGCTTCTGTGGAACATGTTTTTACTATGGAGAAGAAGGTCATAGGGCATTTGAATGTCCTCAATGCCAAGGAAGAATAGATATGAGAAATGAAGGCCAAGCCAAAGTTGCACATATTGATGAAGATGCTAGGTCATCACATTCTAAAGATGTTGAAAGAGGAGAAATGTTGATTAATAGAAGAGTCTTGTTGAGTGGTGAGAATGAAACTAAACAAAGGAGGAGCCTGCTTCACACTAGGTGCAAGTGTGAGGGTAAGTGTTATGATATGATTATTGATAGTGGTAGTACTAATAATTTGGTGTCAGAAGAGATGGTGAAAAAGTTGAAGCTCAAGAGGTAGAAACATCCACATCCATATTGGGTTGCCTGGGTGCAGGATGACCACAAGGTCATGGTTAGAGAATAGTGCCTAGTGAAGTTCAAGATCAGTAGGTACTAAGATGAGGTACTATGTGATATCATATCTATGGATGCATGTCATATGTTGTTGGGTAGACCTTGGTAGTTTGACAGGTGTGTTGTACATGATGGTCATGTGAATACCTATTCCCTGATAAAGGATGGAGTGTGACATAAGCTAAAACCATTGAAGGAAATAGAAGAAAAGGTATGTGGTAATGCCAAAATAACTTTTGGTGATAGAGTAAATTTCTTAGATGGTATGCGACATGAGCATATGTGTTTTCCCTTAATTCCAAAGGCTGGGAAAGATAAAGTAGAAGATGTACCTATAGAAGTTGCAGAATTATTGAATGAGTTTCAAGATATTATACCCGATAATGTGCCTGATGGATTACCACCAGTAAGAAAGATCAGTCATTAGATGGACTTGATTCTAGGAGATAATTTTCCAAATAAGGTAGCACATAGAATGACACTAGCAGAAAGTGAAGGGTTGAAGATAGATTTGAAGTTAGTTCATCACATCATGCACAGATTGTATATGGAAGTAGTCCCAGAAATGCATCTGAGTTGAGAAAGATAGATAAAGGAGAAATAAGTAGTGCTGAAGCTGAAGATTTTACTGAACATTTGAAGAACATCCATGAGGAGGTGAGGAAGAATATTACCAAGATGAATGTGCAATATAAGGCTAAGGCAGATGAGAAAAGGAGGCATAAGGAATTTTAGGTTGGGATGAAGTCACGATTCAATTACGGAAGGAGAGATTTCTAGTTGGTACATATAACAAGCTAAAAATGAAAAGGCTTGGGCCATGTCAGATACTAAATAAGCATGATTCTTGAAATGCCTATGAGGTCAAGTTGCCTACAAAGCTGAATATTTCACAAGTATTTAACATTTTAGATTTGATAAAGTATCATGAATGGGGTGTTGAAGATGAGATCACAACAGAATAGTGAAGTATTCCAGCAACTAGTTCAAATATGAAGGAGATTTAGGATATACTAGATAGTCGTGTTGGTAGAAGCATAAGGAAGATGACATATGAAGAATATCTGGTCAAATGGAAAGGATGACCTATTGAAGATTCATCATGGCTAACAAAGGAGGAGGTTAACCGTCTTGGTTTCCCTCTTCACACCTGAATCGTGACAGGGTCACTTCTCAAATTACCCCGGCTGTCTGATGCAAGAGCATCCTAGGTGTAAGAGCAATCTTGCATCACCCAAAAATATTTTTGGTTTTATTTTCAATAAGGGCTATCTTGTGTAGAGCTGCTATTTATGGAAACTTACTATTTTTAGTACATTGGTCATATGATCTCAGAATGTTCTTATTTCACAGTTGGAGGTTCATCTTAGTCATATCAACCTACCAGTTGAGTTTCATTAGCACATCATCATTATTGGTGAAGTTATTGAGGTTTTTGGGTATGAAATCTTTCAGGTCAATTTTGAAGGCCTTAGAGGCTCCAGATCGCAATAGACCCCTGGCTGACTGGTGCTTGTGCCTGTCAGGCATTGTAGATCTCCTCCTGACATTTTCTAAAAAGTGGTTACAATAGAAAAACAAAGCTACAGTTAAAATGTTATGGCCTCCGAAAGTTGGGCTACCTAAAAGCATATTTTGTATTTGTTTTGAGCTGACCCTATTGTAAAAATTGTAAAATAAAATAATTATAAATTTGGTTGGCCTTAAGGGCTAAATTTCTAGAACCTTCTCGGGGGGTGGAAATTGCCTATATAAAGAAGGCCCGTAGTGTTGTCTAGGGCAGTTTTGGGTAGATCAGGGTAATGATTTGAGGCTTTGTCCTACAAAATATTGTAAAGGGAATGCCCATGTGGCTTTGCATATTGTAATTCTAAAATTTTTAATTCCACATTTGTGGAGATAATAAGAAGCCCATTTTCTATTCTTGCAAATTGTTGTTGTTTCTCTATTTATGTTATGTGTTTGTGGTAATAAGGGGAGCACCTTTCATCAAACACTGAAAGTACTGATCATTATATGACATAAAACTATCACACTCTTTAAAGAATTTCTCCAACTGAGGAGGAAAAAATATTGACTCCCCATCATAGTTGGAAACATGTTGGGCACATTTAAAAACTACTTGAATATCAAAAAAGAAATTTTGAAATTCAAGCCTTTGTACATCACACAAGTGCTCAAGAAGATTGCTTTGAACTGCAACTTGTGGCTTTAGATTTAGCTTATCCTGGGAAACATCATCATGTTGGATTGGGAATGTAAATCACTCATCTTCTGCATGATAGTTGATATATCCTAGTTGATTAATTTCAAAATCTCTTGAAAACAAGGCATCAACACTCTCTATATCCCATTCTTGGAGAAATGAACATACCTGTGGATGAAGAAAATAATTTGATGTAGAGCTTGAAACCTCTCTCAGCTCTTCATAAAATGTTTCAAATTGTGGCGTGAATAAATCAGTAAGTAGTCTATTACACATACCAACATTTTGGCATATGTATCCTTGACATGAATCACTATTGCAGGGCACATTATCAACACTATCAACTTCCCCTTGATAGGACATTGATCTCACGTGATTATAAATATTAAAATAACCAACATCCAAATCAAACAAGATGACCTCCATTTCTGGTTCAAGAGAAAAATGAGAAACCATGGTTTCATATTTAGGCTCATATGAACTTTCATCTATCCTAGGATCAACAGATTCATTTGATGAATCAAAGGATGAAAGCATACAAATTGAAACATCAACTTTTTCCTCACTGTTAGCTGAAACATAAGAACCTGAATCAAATTCTTGACTAAGATGTCTATAAACCATTTCCTTATCTTCAAGAAGATTGTGGTCATTCTAACTCCAAGAAATCTCTTTCTCACTATTAGCGCCACTAAAGTCTGATAGAATCTCATCATTTGGGGCTTTATCGTCATCTAATGAAAGATCTACCCCCTCTTCATTTTCAACACTTGACTACAAATAATTTGTTTCTGCAGCCTCACAACTAGAAAAACTATTACAAAATTACTTGGTGTGTAACCCCTATATATATCTACCTCTGCATCATAGACACTTTGCAATTTTTTACTAACCATGTTAACTCCTATACAAGGGGCAACCATTTCTTGCTGAAAACAATCTTGATTTACATTTTTTTCAGAAGCACAATATGAATTATGGTTAGTAAGATTAGCAGGGATAAAAACACTTTGACATTGAGTCTTATTTCTTGATACACACCTGTCTGTTTTATCTAATGAACTATAAGAACAAACTCTAGCAGACAAAAATCCTCTTGTAATCCCATATTTCAGGTTATTTTCAATATCCATGGCTGTAGTAAAAGCCTGATGTAAATTCTATGGCTCTTTATCTCTCAACAAGAAGCTCATCTTTCTTCCAAAAGCACCCAAATAGATTACCAAACAAATCAGATCATCAGGCCTATAGCCTTTTGGAATATTATGCAATGCTTTTGCAAATCTGATGTTGAATGATGGGACTAACTCATCTTCTTGAATTTCAATGTCCATCAAGTTGTTTAACACACTACTTGCATTCATTCTTTCAAAAAACTACTCCATGAAATTTGAACTCAATTCTTCCCATGGAGAAATAGAATTTGTTGGTAAAGAATAAAACCAAACTCTGGCATCATCTTTCAAAGTTTGGGCCAACAACTTCATGAAGATATCTTCATGAAAAATATCAAATTCTCCCATCAGATCAGTAAAATATTTCAAATGTTTATATGTTGAATCTGATTGTTTCCCCTTAAACTCTTTTAAATGCTCCCTAACTTGGATATAAATCTCATTTTGGAAACCATGAATACTATCAAAACATAATGGCTCATACCTTTCTACAAAAAAACTTTTGCACAAACCCATTATGGACTGCACCTTTACTTAATGAAATTCTCAGTTTTTATCATGAATAACTTATGCAGCCATAAGGACACCTAAATCACACATATGTCTCCAAAGAAAGAAACCTAGATGTTTTAACAAATCTAGAGAGATATGTAGTCCCACAATCCAAAAATTCCCTCCAATGGTGACTTCCTCACCCACTAAGGACCATGCAAATACAAAACACTAAATGGAAAATACCTAGTAGTACTACAATTGAAATTTAACTTGTTAAATGGAAGCAGGGCAGATCTAGAGCCTTCTTTGTAGCTGCATCAGGTTCTTTGATTGTAGAGTCACCATCTCCTTGAAGAGGAAAATGTTTAACTTGTTCTTTATACTTCTTTACAGCTAACCAAAAATTCACCAGGATTCTACACACTGTTTATCAGGGACTACACTGATCAAACAGAGAACTCAGAGTCACCACTCACAACTAGGTGAGATGATTTAAATTTTTTTTGAAACTGACTCTATGATCACTTAACTAGACTCTGGGATGATCTAGCCAAGCAAGGAAAAATAATCTTAAACTCATTGTCCTTTATTTCTTCCCCAGTAGAGTCACCATTTTGTTGGTGACTCAGATGGGCCAAATCAGTCTGGTCAGTAAGATATTGAAAATTTGTGATTTAACCAAAGATTCCTAACATATGTATTTCTTTATTTTTGTTCTCCCCAACAGATTCATCATTTTTTTGGTTATATTTCTTGTAGGAACCCAACACACAAGCCTTGAATGCTTAAATGGAACTCTATGATTCCTAAACTCCCAATCCAAGAAAGAAAATCACTAATTAACAAGAATTAAGAGAATGATCCTCCTACACTTTGATCTCCACATCACTCAGGCTGGTATACCTCATCTTCACACACATAAATCCTTTTGTCAAACAATAGGCCTATAGGTATCATGTACCTCAATGAATCACCAAGTCTTATGCAATATCCTACTTGCATAGAATGAGTCTGAAAACTAGAAGGGACTTCTATTACCTCCTATAGACATGAAAAGGGGAAAGGATTTTATTTGATTGAGTTGATGTTTTGGGTTGAATGGACCCCTAAAATACCCCAAGTCTTTCATAGACCAGTGCCTTATCCAATGGGAAACAAAGTTAGATAAATCACTGCAACAGAGAGCTATGAAAAAAGAAAACAATATACTCTAATATGTTGACGCCTTACATCAAACATACACCATTGATCATATCCTACTTAGCAATCCATCTTTGTACTCAGATATGCAATTACCTATTCAAAGGATTTTAACCCTCCCCTTAGAAGAGACCTAGGAACAAGAAATAAATTGATCAACATCCACTGAAAGACAAGCATGAAATACCCTTGATACCCCAGCTCATACACTTTTGAAAACTTTGTTTCTGTGAAAACAACTCTATTGTAGACACCATGGAAATACAATAGAAAGAATAAAACACCCTTGATGCTCTAATCAACAAATTCAAGATTCAAATGGAGACAATCCTACAGTAGTTTGAAGAAATTGTAATCTTATTCATAAGACAAACTGTTAAAAATTATATTATATTCTCAAATCCATAAAGGAAAGAGGGAACACCCTATATGTAGAGAAGAAGGAAATATATTTACAGGAAAGACCCACTCATGCAACCAACCCTGAATATGACAAAAAAATTGGAACCCTTCTAAATGATCTTGAAAATCCTTAAAAAGGATTGCAACAAGCTATGGATCATTTAGGGAAAAATTAGGTATACAACAACCTCAACAACCAGACTCAAGAAGAAATAAAAGAAAAGCAAGAAAGCCCTAGAAACCTAGGAGAATCAGATAAAATCTGATGTATAATTATTTAGTTTCATCATCAAGGCTTACTGCTAATAAAATTTGAACCAGTTTTTTGTTGCGGGAAAAACCAACTTTAATGCCTGAACCAACTGCAACTTGCATGTACATGGCATGGAAACAATTCTGACAATCATCAAACCCTAGCTGCCATTATCAAATAATATACCTTCTACATTTAACCAGCATGGCACCCCAAGAAAACAAAATTAGGCCAGGATAGCCACCCAAATCTTCTCCATCATTTCCTTATGAAAAATCAATTCTGAACAACCATTTTGTCATTTATGGCTCACTATAATAAACCCTGCAGAGAAAACCTTGGCAAAAGATTTGAATTTGAAAAATAATGGCTACCAGGTTCAATTTTAAGATGTGGGTGTTGATCTATATCTTCTTGGTAGATCAGGCAACTCTCATTAATCTACAATATTCAACCAAGCTTCATCGGCCTTTAAAACAAGACCGTCGATCTTCACTAAAGAAAAATCTAACGGTCATTGTAACATCACGATCAATAAAACATCATGCACCTCTCCTTCATGACAATGTGACAACCTTCAGATCAAGGAAGATCTACGGTGACTTGAATACTTCAAAATCCTCGCCCCACTTGACAAATGGACATATTGCTATTATTAGATGGAAGATTCAATGATCAACATTCATTAATCTTATAATAGGTCCCACAACATCGACCCATGACTAGATATAAGATCGATGGATCTCGCAAGATCATGATGACAAACTGTCGATCACCTTTTCTTTGCGGACATACGATAGCTATCAGATCCTCTTACATCTGGCATACTTTTAACATGCTAAGTCCTCGGTCCCACTGAAAACTTCCACATCACCATCCATCTAGACCAATAAAAAATAGGAACCCCAGATCTATCTGGCACAGGACTCATCTGTTAGTTACCATCACATTGGATGGCCATCACAAGATCGCAAAGGGAAAAGCCTTCCTTTCTAACCATACGATAATCATTGATCTTTTGCATCTGTTAGTCCTTATCAATAATTGGGCCTATCAATCAGGTGGCCATCGGTCACAAGATTGCTAAGTGGAAAAGCTAACATCAAGAAGGCTTTGCGGATATGCGACAACCACAAGATCACAACTAATCGATGGCCCAAATTTAAGAAATGAAAAATGGTCCCACCGAATAGAGGTGTTTAGTTGTCCACTACATCAATGGTTGTCACAACATCACAATGGGTAAATCTTTTCTTTGTAGATGTGTGATAGTCGTCGGATGTTCATGAGATTAAAGGCTTTAATAAAAGTTGAAGCCTTAGGAAAAGTAATCACCGGGACTTAGGAAAACTTAAAGGGGGCACCGGCTTAGGAAAAAAGAATTAAGGAACATGGCCCTACCTAATGACTTTAACAAAGCACATGCTTTATTAGGATTTTAGTGATGCCAAAAGGTAACTATCAAATAGAAAAGACCAATGATTTTTTGACTTAGATAATTTTTTGAAACCTTAGGACATGAAAATGACCTATTTCTCAGACCCTTGAACCTAAATATCTCCCTGGTTTTAGCATTTAAGCACATGCGCTTTTAACTGGACCTTGGACACATGATAAACTACCTATGGCCAAGGGCGTAAACCCTGAAACCTTATAGATTTTCATCACTGATAAAAAAAAATTTCAGCTAGGGCAAGGCAATCTCACAAAATTTTGCAGGGGATAGACCATTTTCATAGGATTTTGACTATGACAAGAAAATGGCCTTACAGCCCACATGTATGAATCAATTGATGAAATATAAGGATTTTTTTTCATTCTCTCTCTCACTTGTTGTCTAATTACTTCCACGTGCGATCTCTATAAGGAGGATTTGGATTAGGGTGTTCCTTTGGCCCCTCTTCTTGCCCTACCTTGCATCACTATGACACATTAATATCTCCTAGGACCCCTTATAACCCCTTAGAACACTTTAGGACCCCTATGAATATATCTTATGGTTCCTAAGGGGTCGCATGGGGTCCTAAGACACATTAATGTGTCCTAAGACCCCTTAACACCCTGTAGGACCCATAAAATATTTTTTTAGGTGTCATAAGTTGTCCTAAGGGGTCTTATGACCCCTCAAGACCCCATATGACCCATTAGGACCCGTAAGATGTATTCTTATTGGTACTAAGGGGTCATAAGGTTTCATATGTGGTCCTAAGACACATTAATGTGTCGTATGATCCCATATGATACCTTATAACCCCTTAGGACCCATAATAATACATCTTAGGGATCTTAATATGGGTCTTAAGAGGTCATAATGGGTCCTAGGACACATTAATTTTTCCTAGGACCCCTTATGACCCCTTAGGATGCTTTAGAGCACCTAAGAATACATTTTATGTGTCTCAATGGGTTCTAAAGGGTCATATGGGGTTCTAGGACACATTAATGTGTCATATAACCCCTTAATACCCCTTAGGACCCCTTGCAGATATTATTATGGATCCTAAATGGTCCTAAGAGGTCATAAGGGGTCATAATAAATCAGAAGGGGTATTAGGACCCCTTAAGACCCCTTCAATCCTAAGGGGTCATATGGGGTCCTAGGACACCTTAATGTCTCCTAGGACCACATATGACCCCTTACGACCCCTAAGATATTATCTTAGGGGTTATAAAGGGTCCTAAGGGACCATAAGGGGTGATAGGACACATTAATCTATCTTATGACCCTTGAGTACCCCTGTGATGTATTCTTATGGGTCCTAAGGTGTCATAAGAGGTCCTATGACACATTATTGTATCCTAGGACCCCTCAAGACCCTTTAGGATCACTAGGAATATATCTTAGGGGTCCTAATAGATCTTAAGAACTTAAATGTAGGCCTAGGACACATTAATGTGCCCTAGGACCCCATATGACCCCTTAGGACATTAATCTCTCTCTCTCTCTCTCTCTCTCTCTCTCTCTCCCTACAATACATATACAAATAATAATATATAATACTAATATTACTAAATATCATACTAATATAAATAATAATAATAGAATGCTAATTTATATAATACAATAATAATATATATAATATAATAAAATACTAATTTATTAATACTAATACTAATATCATAATATTAATATTATAAAAAATGCAATCCAAAACTAAAATAAAAAACTAAAATCAAAATTGAAAATAGCATTCAAACAAAAATGTTGAAAATTAAAAAGGTTGAAACTTCAAATGAAAAGAAAAATTTGGGCGAGAGAAAATTGGATATCCGATCCATAATTAGATATCTGATCATTTATCTGATATTCGATCAGTAATCAGATATCTGATATGTAATCGACTATATGATCTATAATCAGATATCCAATATTTAATCAGATATTTGATCTTCAATTAGATATCCGATCTATAATCGGATATCTAATTTTTTATTGGATACCCGATTAGGCTTGTGCATTGTAATTATCTTTTTCCATGTGTACTAACACCCATGCCTACTAAAAATTTAACATGCTTTCTAGTGCATTTTTAGATGAATCAAAAGGATATTTTTTTCACATTGCCACTTTTTGGTATACCATGATCCTGCACACACCCGATGATGTAATTCTCTTTGAGTTTAATCACAAGTGTTGATGGAATAACATAAATCTACAAAGACCTAAAATAAAATCTTGAAAGATATATTTGCATGAAAGTTGTTCAAGATTTCCACAATGAATAATATGGTTGGATGAAATTCCTTGAGTGTGTTGGTACTAAAAGTGCAGTAAGGGTTTTTGAGTACCATTTTAAAATTTTGCAGTTTGAAGCCCTATAAGTGCTTTTGTGCCAATTTGTCAGGATGAGAATCTGAGATGTTCCATGCATGTCAAATACTCATCACCCTTGTTTTATCATTAGAAGACATCCCAGGTCGTTAATTTCAAGTTTCAAGTCATTTCGTGATGTCTTGTTTTGAGCACTTGTCCAAATCCGCATTTTTGTCTGTGTCAATTTGATGTAACAGACCTTGTTTTCATTTAAATATCTTTTGCCCTGTGATTTATCATTGCACATCGGTTGTGGAATCATATTTTAGGCATGGGAGTGATTCAGCTTGCCAATTTTCAGCCCCCCATGTACCCATTTGAACTATTTGACAGTTCAGAATTCTAAGTAGCCTACTTTGAGGCTTTGTAGTTTGCACCCTGTGCAAGGTCCGGCATAATTGACTATGGTTCCATACTATAGATCTGGAAGACTAAGTGTCTGATGATTTTCAAGTCTCTACCAATCCACTTGATTACTTTCCCAGGCCAATTCCAAACCCAGTTTACGCATTTTTTATTGTTTCTTATCCTGAATTTTACTAGTAACCTAACTTTGGTGATTAATTGTAACCGGCCATTTGATCTTTTTGGTGAATTGGTTATGGATTCATGTTCCTTGTATGAGGGATAATTAGTGCCTGAGATTCTGGTTCCTGAAAGTTTCAATGGGTGAGTTTCTAGAGCCGGATCCAGAGACAATTTATGTGATTTTGGCAATACTAGCAGTTTTAGTTTTCAAGTGGCCGTGTTTGGTTATGAATATCTTTTGGCTCAAATCTTTCTGGGTGATCTCCTTTGGTGAGTGTGATAACATGTTGAAGGTGAATGTGTGTTCCTAGTGGTGTGATCTTGTGATGGCTTTTTTGTTAGTTTTAGAAGCTAGTTGGTGTTATTAGTCAATTTTGTCGAGATGTGAAAATGGGTGATGTGGTTGAATTCTCTGATGCACTGAGATTTGTTCTTATCCTGAGGTTTCATTTTAGATTGTCAAAGGGTGTGTTCACACCATTTTCTAAGTGAAATTTGATGGTAATATGGTGCGCACTATGTTTTGTTTTATGTATTGGCTTTTGTTATATACACATGTTTATTTGGTGTGAGTGAGTCTTCAAGGAAGGGTTTTATGCGCACTTGGAGTTTGGAGGTTGTATACATTTGAGAAGTAAATGTGTGCCAGTCAATGTTTTGGCTATAGATTTTAAATTAAAAAACTCGTAGTGCATTGTACATGGAGTTGGTTTCGGCTACCAAGAGGAAATGTAAATGCTTGGGGAACTAGTTTGCTTGTTATTTGCAAGATATTTTGTTTTGTAGTAAGTGTTGCATGTAATCAATGGATGGAAGATGAATATATTGCTAAATGTAGCACACTGCCATAGTAAGATAACATGCACTAAGTGAAAGGTGTGTACACCAAATATTTGTGTTCCATAGTGTTGAAAGTGGTGCACTTGTTCTTCAACGAGGGCCATGCATAAAGGAAATCCAATGCAAAATGGAGAGTGTGCTTGCTATTGATAAAAGGCCAAGGTGTATTGGGGACTTACAAAACAAACAATAGAGGATCAATACAAAAAAGGAATGCCTATGTGGAGTGATGCCAGCAAATAGAAGGAGTTGCTCACGCAAAGCATAGAGGAAGACTGCCCACAAAAAACAAAACGTAAAGAGGGAATTGGCATGAGGTAAGTTGGGAGTTTAAGCAAAGAGGGCAGACAACCTATCCACAAATGATTGAAAGCCTAAGTCTAGGGGTAACACAAAATGGAGGCATGTTTTGATGTACCAATATAGGAGATGAACTACCCTATGGAATGGAGTGGAAGGCTAGCGTAAAACATAATGGGATACCAGTTAAAAAGGGAGACCCAACACATTTTTATGGAGTTTCCTTGTGTGAATGAGGACCTTCCTTGCATGAGAGTCTAAGGAGGAACTCACACATGAGAGGGGAAGCCTGCTATTTTGTTGCCATTTTGTTAAAACATTGCTTGAATTTATAGCTAGCGTGAATGTGAGTGGCAGGAAGTTTATTAAATAATAAATGGATGCCTCATTCCAAAATATGGTGGCCATTGCATAAGATGAAGGGAGATATGCCCACCAAATACAATGGAGGCCTATGCATTGGGGGCTCCTTTTAGGTGTTATGTAATGGGAGACCAATGAAATGTAAGGTGCCTAGTCCACGCAATGGAGAGGTGTGTAAATGATAAATGTGGCTATGCATAGTGTGAAATAGATGTGCGTGAATATGGAGGAGTTTGAAGGGTGCTCACACTGGCATGTATAATAAAACAAAATAAAGAATGGGGAATGCCACCATGAGGAGTGTGGAATCGAATCGTAATGGAAGTTTAGTAGGTGATTGCTATTTCACATCTAATGTTATCTCCCTCTTGCGGCTACGTTGGTGATTGAGAAGCTTCAGGGTTTGCAGATCGACTTCTTAAATAGTGATCTGGCTTTTCTGCAACCTCATGGGAGTAATAATAGGTTTGGGAGACATTGCTTTGGCCCATCTGTGTGTTCTAGGCAAGGTAAGAAATGATAGGAGGCTTGTACACAGGCAAGAAAAGAAAACAAATGTGCAAGTGTTTATCCCACATTCAGTGGGTAGACATTTTTCTTTTTGTTCAAATACACTAGCACTTACATTGCATTGTAAGTAAAGATCCAAGAGGTTATTTGGCAGGCCCAGAGATGTGGAGGACTTAGTGAATTGTGGGCCCCACAAATTTTGAGGTGAAATCTAAGGAAGGCTTTAAAAACCTCCATGACAATTATCCCACATTGATGCCATAATGGACTTTTCAAGTGCATAAATACAACAGCCCACACAAGTATGGTAGAATGAAGAGCGGAGTCTCTAGACATGCACTTGCGTGAGGGTGCCTCGGTTTCCATACCCGTGACCACAAGTAAGGATATTTTGTAGGAATGATGATGTGGTAGTGACTGGATGAGATAGACACATTGCGGGTGTTCACGAGGTTGATAAATGAAGCCGGTAGTTAGGAGATAACTGGGAGTTTCAGCAGGTGGTCAACTAACCGCCAGTCACCTAGTCGCCAAATGTTAGTAGTTAAGGGATGACCATTCTAAGATTAAGAGATAACCTAGTCGCGTGATATCCTAATGCCTAACAGTCAAAGGATTTCATTACGAGAATTGGAGATTGAAGCGGTCGCCAGTTCTCCAGATTTTAGTAGTTAGTGCAAAATCATTCAGAGATTGGGTGAATGGGCTCAGTCACCCATTCTCCATATCTGACCCAGGGTTAAAGTCTCATCCAAAGATTCAGAGAGAGAGCTATTCGCACAATCACCATAGGTAACTATGGTTAAGGAATATGTTTATAGATTAAGAGATTAAATCCAGTCATCAGTTCTTCAAATGAAGGTGGTTAGTCTTGAGTTAGTTCGAGCAATGAATCAGCAGGTGACAAGTGGTGCTTTCTCGCACCTTCTGAGGGAAAATGCAGAAATGGTTAAAAACTACAGATCTTAAAAGGATTTAAAAATTGATATAGTTCAAACTATAGGCAAATAATTCAAAAATTTAAATGATAGAGCTTCTCACAAATTGATGGCCTGGAGATTCATTTTTTATCGAAACATATGAGTGCTATATGTTTTCGGAAACGGGAAAATACAAGGAATCCATTAGCAATCATGATTTTCAATTTCAAAGTGATGGGAAAGAGAAGTATGGGTTTGAATTCTGAGGTCATAATCAGAATTAGTTTGTTTGGAGAATGATTGCAAAAGGTGGATCAATTTGAGAATCAGTTGCAGAACAAAGTGGTGGGAAAAGCTTGGAGATATTTTCTTGCCAAGAATGGACAGTTGTCAGTTGGCTTTCAACTTACCACATTCTCCTATATCTCATTTTTTTCTTCTCATTTGTAAAGGATGGTTAAATTAATGTTGCAAGGCAGCTTTTTGATTCTAGGGTCATGTTTTCCTAGTTTCTTTTGTCATTCTGGATGTATTGAAGCATAAAGATCTTAATAAAACACAGTGCAGTTCCTGTTCCAGATTATTGTTGTCTCTTTATATCTAGTTGATGCTCTTGTATGTTTAGTTTGTAAGGCATTCTGAATATACTAGTTACAAGGTAACTATGCAATTACCTATGAGTTTCCTTCAAGGAAGGAGTTAGTCTCATGAGTGATTTCAGAGGGATAAGCATTTGTATGACGATTTGATACAGTAGTATGGGAATGATGAGATAGTTTGTAAGGCATTCTATCTGAGCTGCATATAGATTGTAAGGCATTCTATTTGTGTTCATATTAAGTGATTTATGTTAATGTACATTTGTATGACTCTGTTGCCCATTAGATATGGCACTGGTCTTTTCTTGTCCTATAGTTTCATCATCAAATAATTATTTCAATTCATTTTACATTTCTAGTTTAAGAGCATAAATGTGTGTATATTGCATTGAATAGTGCAAATGCCTTTGGTGATTCCTTGTAGAAGTGAATATGATAGGTTAGCCTGCCTGAGCCTCCGAGGTCAAAGAGAAGAAGGGTGAATATCTTTGTTATTACTATCCATTTATTTTCATGTCTGCATAAAGAGTTTTAGTGAGAGAGTTTTTATGTATGCAGATTTAGTTTGTTTTAGGTACACCCGCATGGGTCTGTGGAGCCCAAAGTGTAGGAGGATTAAATCCTTGTTAATTAGTCTTTTCCTTGTAAGAATCTGGAATTGGAAGTCTAAGAGTCAAGCTTAATAGCTATATAGTGATTCTACATGAAAAAGTGCTAATAGATTGGTGACTCTATTGGGGAAGAAATAAATGACAACAAGTTTAAGATGTCCAATTCCTTGCTTGGCTAAATCATCATAGGGTCTAGTCCAGTTTGGTTATAGAGTCAATTATTTTCAAAAAATTGTTATATTATCTCACTGAATGTGAGTGGTGACTCTAAATCTCTATTTGATCAATGTTTTGTAAGATGAAATTGCAATGAGTTTTGTGATCCTGACAAACAGTGCATCCTGTGAAGTTTTTTTATGTTTGTTGATAAAGAAGGTCCAGGTGTGAGATAAAGGTTCTAGGCTGGTTCAAGAATTGGTCCTCTGCAAAGAGGTGGTGACTCTAAAAATATTTGAAAGGTGAATTGAGGAAGGCTTGAGATCAGTATTTTACACTAGCAATAGCACTTCCAGGTAATCTTTTATCAAAGTAAAAAGCAGTCCCTAAATAGGTGAATCGGTCACTAAAGAAAAGGGAAATTAGTTTGAAAGTTTAGGCCATATTTCTGGATAGAAGATTTAGTTTCTAAAGAGTATCAAAAATATGTTGATGTTTAATGAAGTGAATGGTTGCATGAATTTGGATAGAAATATTGTCATGAGAATAAGCTTTATTGTTTTGTCAGTGTGTTAAAATGGAGTTCACAACTTTGATAAGTCAGGATGCTTCTAGATCTAAAAGTTTTCAGTCAGATTTAGGAAGTTATAATGATGAACTTCATTTGATAAATCAAAGAATTCAGCATAATTTCATTCTAATGTTAAGATGTGCAATAGGAGTAAGAAAAGAGGAGTCCACATTGTCTTATTACAAGAAATTTCTTGTTGCATGTAGTGAACTTCCTGTGGGTTTATATTTTCAAGAATCCCAGTATGCTGAGATGTTTCTTGAACTTGGTATGCCTGAATCAATTAGTTGGACTGCATCCTTAAAAGATGAAGCACTAGAAAATGTTAAGGAATGGATGATCTCTTTTGTAGATACTGATTCCAATTGTGTTGGATCTAGTTGTGATGAGGATGCTGAGTCCTATGAACGTTGTAGTGTTGGTTATTGTGCTGATGATGAAACTTATGAGTGTCAAGGAGTGGAAGATGAATCTTCAGTTGATAGTGATTCCCTTGAGCTTGTAGATTTCCCTTTTTCTCAACATGATGTTAATGGTTCCTTGTTTCAGTTTGGTGATGTTTTGTGTGAACTTGATGAATGTGATTATAATGTAGATGATAGTTCTTGCAATGGATACTTCACATAAGGTAATATGAGACAAGTGAATTCAGTCCTGGTTTCAGATGGGGAAGTAATTTTCAGCTTCAGAAGTGAGTATGAAGAGATGGAATGTGATGTTTAGTGCTCACTAAGTAGTGAGCAAATTTAAGATCTCTTGGAGATGGAGTTTCAGAGGTATGGTACTAAGTTTTTTCAAAATTTCCATGCCTGATAGACATAAATTTTGACAAAGATTATTCAAATGATGGCATGATGAGTGAAACACCTTTTGATGTCTCTTCTCCTATTTTAAATCAGCAGTGTGAAAGTGCTTATCATTATAATGATTTTAGTGATGTTATTTTTGATGAATACAATGATGAATGTACTAGTGAGTGTTCAAATTTGCAAGAGCTTGCTGACTATGATTCTAGTTTTCATTTTGATGCTGAAGAATATGGTAAATTTGAAAGTGTATTCTCAGATTTGCTAATGACTAATGAGTCACTCACTGACGGAGCTTGTTCCTTTCTAAATTTTGTTGATGTAGTTTTTGAGTAGCAAGATGTTTCCAGTCTTAAGCAATCAAAGATTTGTTTTGAGAGGTTCTACTTCAGTTTGCAAAGTAATGGGATAGAAATGTTTTATTCTTCTTTGCAAACTAATGATCAGAATGATAATGTTCCCAGCCATGATGTTGAGTTGGAGTGTTTTCTTTTTCAGCATGGTAGTGACAATGAGGAGTGTGATGTTTTAACATCACAAAATGATCATTACTCATGGCTTCCTAATGGCTTTCCCTTGTCAGATAATGGTGAGTGTGTTGATTGTTTTTCTTATGATATGTTGAAAGTGGATCAAAATATTTCTGACCGACTGGATGAAACATTTAGTCTCAGTTTGCCTCTATTGTATGGAGATGAGAATCATTTATTTGATAGAGGTAAAAATTGATTAGAATTTTGGGGCTTTGAGCCTTTTTTGTAAATATTGTAATTTCATGTATAGTTGCTTCCTTTTCAGTTATGTGTTTGCTTTTAGCAAGGGGTTATCTGTTGGGAATTTTGAAATTGAAGTAAGGTGTCAAGTTGATTCTCTTTGAGTGGTCTGCTTCTACCATGAGATTCTAGATCCTCTACATGCCCGAATGGGGCATGCGTCCACAGTCAGAGCCACTATTGGTACTAAAAATGCAGTAAGGCTTTTTTAGTACCATTTTAAAATTTTGCAATTTGAAGCCCTATAAGTGCTTTTGTGCCTATTTGCCCAAATGAGATTCTGAGATTTTTCGTGCATGTCAAATACTCATCACCCTTGTTTTATCATTAGAAGACATCTCAGGTCGTTAATTTCAAGTTTCAAGTCATTTTATGATGTCTTGTTTTGAGCACTTGTCCAAATCTACATTTTTGCCCAAGTGTCAATCTGATGTAATAGACCCTGTTTGCATTTGAATATCTTTTTCCTTGTGATTGATCATTGCACTCCGGTTGTGGCATCATATTATAGGCATGGGAGTGAGTCATCTTGCCAATTTTCAGCCCCCCATGTACCTATTTGAACCATTTTCTAGCGTCATTCCATTTGTAATTTGTTAAAATTCTCTGACTGTGCACTGTTCAGAATTCTAAGTAGCCTACTTTGAGGCTTTGTAGTTTGCACCCTGTGCAAGGTCTAGCATAATTGAGTGTGGTTTCATACTACAGATCTGGAAGATTAAGTGGCTGATGATTTTCAAGTCTCTACCAATCCGTTTGATTACTTTCCCAAGTCAATTCCAAACCTGGTTTATGCATTTTTCACTGTTTCTTATCCTAAATTTTACTAGTAAGCTGACTTTGGTGATTAATTGTAACTAGCCATTTGATCTTTTTGGTGAATTGGTTATGGATTCATGTTCCTTGTATCAAGGAGAATCAGTGCTCGAGATTTTGGTTCCTAAAATTTTCAATGGGTGATTTTTTAAAGCCAGTTCTGGAGGCAATTTATGTGATTTTGGAAATACTAGTAGTTTTAGTTTTCAAGTGGCCATGTTTGGTTATGAATATCTTTTGGCTAGAATCTTTCTGGGTAATCTCCTTTGGCGAGTGTGATAACATGTTGAAGGTGAATGTCTATTCCCGGTGGTGTGATCTTGTGATGGCTTTTTGTCAATCTTAGAAGCCAGTTCTGGAAGCCAATTGGTGTTATTAGTCAGTTTTGCAGAGATGTGAAAATGGGTGATGTGGTTGAATTCTTCGATGCACTGAGATTTGTTCTTATCATGAGGTTGCATTTTGGATTGGCAAAGGGTGTGTTCACACCATTTTCTATGTTCCATTTGATGGTAATATAGTATGCACTATGTTTTGTTTTGTGTATTGGCTTTTGTTATATACACATGTTTATTTGGTGTGCGCGAGTCTTCAAGGAAGGGTTGTATGCGCACTTGGAGTTTGGAGGCTGTATACATTTGAGAAGTAAATGTGTGCTAGTCAATGTTTTCGCTACAGATTTTAAAAGGAAAAAACCTGTAGTGCATTGTACATGGAGGTGGTTTGGGCTACCAAGAGGAAATGTAAATGCTTGGGGAACTGGTTTGCTTGTTATTTGCAAGATATGTTGTTTTGCAGTAAGTGTTGCATGTAATCAATGGATGGAACATGCATATATTGCTGAATGTAATGCACTACCAGAGTAAGATGACACATACTACATGCAAGGTGTGCACACCAAATATGTGTGTGCCATAGTATTGAAAGTGGTGCACTTGTTCTTCAATGAGGGCCATGCATAAAGGAAATCCAATGCAAAATGGAGAGCGTGTTCGCTGTTGATAAAAGTCCAAGGTGTATTGGGGACTTACACAACAAATAATAGAGGATCAATAAACAAAAGGAATGCCTGCGTGGAGTGATTCCAGCAAATAGAAGGAGTCACTCACACAAAGCATAGAGGAAGACTGCCCACAAAAAATAAAAGACAAAGAGGGAATTGGAGTGAGGTAAAATGGGAGTTTGCGCAAAGAGGGTAGGCAGCCTCTCCACAAATTATTGAATGCCTAAGTCTAGGGGTAACACAAAATGGAGGCATGTTTTGATGTGGCAATATAGGAGATGACCTTACCTATGCAATGATGTGGAAGGCTAGCGTAAAACATAATGGGCTGCCAGTTAAAAAGGGAGACCTAATGCATTTGTATGGAGTTACCTTGTGTGAATGAGGAGCTTCCTTGCGTGAGAGTCTAAGGAGGCACTCACACATGAGAGGGGAAGCTTGCTATTTTGTTGCCATTTTGTTAAAACATTTCTTGAATTTATAAACAGCATGAATGCTAGTGGCACGAAGTTTATTAAATAATAAATGGATGCCTCACGCCAAAATGTGGTGGTCATTGTGTAAGATGATGGGAGCTATGCCCACCAAATACAATGGAGGCCTGTGCATTGGGGGCTCCTTTTAGGTGTTATGTAATGGGAGACTAGCGAAATGTAAGGTGCCTAGTCCACGCAATGGAGAGGTGTGTAAATGATAAATGTGGCTATGCATAGTGTGAAATAAATGTGCATGAATATGCAAGAGTTTGAAGGGTACTCATGCTGGCATGTATAATAAAACAAAATAAAGAATGGAGATTGCCAGCACGAGGAGTGTGGAATCGGATTGTAATGGAAGTTTAGTAGGTGATTGGTATTTTGCATCTGACCTTTTCTCCCTCTTGTGGCTATGTTGGTCATTGGGAAGCTTCAAGGTTTATAGATCAACTTCTTAAATAGTGATCTGGCTTTGATCTACAACCTCATGGGAGTAATGAGAGGTTTGGGAGACATTGCTTTGGACCATCTGTGCGTGCCAGTCAATGTAAGAAATGATAGGAGGCTTGTACACAGGCAAGAAAAGAAAATAAATGCACAAGTGTTTATCCCACATTCAGTGGGTAGACATTTTTCTTTTTATTCAAATCCACTAGCACTTACATTGCATTGTAAGTAAAGAGCCAATAGGTTATTTGGTGGGCCTGAAGATCTAGAGGACTTAGTGCGTGGTGGGCCCCACAAATTTTGAGGTGAAATGAAAGGAAGGCTTTAAAAAACTCAATGACAATTATCCCACATTGATGTCGTAATGGACTTTTCAAGTGCATAAATACAACATCCCACACAAGTATGGTAGAATGAAGAGCGGAGGCTTTCAACATGCGCTCGCATGAGGGTGCCTTGATTTCTATGCCTATAAACATAGGTAAGGATATTTTGTAGGAATGATGGCGTGGTAGTGACTGGATGAGATGGACATGTGGTGGGTGTTTGTGAGGTCACTAAATGAAGCTGATGGTTAGGAGATAAACAAGAGATTCAATGGGTGGTCAACTAACCGCCAGTCACCCAGTCACCAGATGTTAGCAGTTAAGGGCTGACCATTCTGAGATTAAGAGATAACCTAGTCATGTGATCTCCTAATGCCTAGAAGCCAAAGGATTTCATTAGAAGAATTGGAGATTGAAGCGGTCACCAGTTCTCCAAATTTTAGTAGTTAGTGTTGGAGATTTGCCAGCAGACTAGTAATGACGGTATGTTTTTCATTGATGAAAACATATGGAAAGTAGCATGTGTGTAAGTCTTATGCATAAGCTTTTTGTATATGTAGCATGGACATGATATCAACATGATATCATGGGTGCGGAGGTTAACTGTTAGTATAGACAGTTATATTACAACTGGTCTCAGCAGTGTACCTGATAGAATAACAGATAGTGTTATGTGTATGGTTGTCCGTACAGTTATCATAGAGCCTTGCGCACTTGGATATATGTTGAAGACATGTTAGTGATGTTTCAATTATGGACACATAGTCTGATGATGATTGCAAATGAAGTTATGCAGTCATTATTCGCTAGTAGTAGTTTCTTGTGTTTGTTTAGGAGAGCTGACATAGATTTTACTTGTTCTTGAGTTGCACCTATCTTGAGGGTATGTGCACTTGGAGTTAAGCTTGGAGAAGTATCATTGATGTTTGGTTAAGATCACATAAGTTAATTCAGCCTACAAAGAAAGTTCTATTTGTTTTGGTAGAGCCGACAGTGTGTTGCGTGCGTCTACAATTATTTTATTAGACAGGTCCCAGAATGAGTTGCATGCTCAGGAGAGCCAAAAAAAAATTTATTGGAGTTTGTTATGGTTTCTCTAATATGATTTCAAGATGGTTCTAATAGGCCAACTTGATTATATCATTTGGAGGAAAGATATTTATAGGCAGTCATTTGTGATTGCTTGTGTGTGGTTTATAGTTGATTAAACAAAGCAGAGCAGAGTGTGCAAAGTGTTGAGCCATCAAAAGAAGGTCTATGTGATCAAGTAAAGTACTTGTTCTATTCATTGGAACTGATTCAGATAGTAGGTTAAAGCGTAGTTCACCAAGATCTAGATAGAGTGTGTATTTGTTATTCAGAAGGTTGTAGCCTTTGCCCATTTGAGCAGTGAGCTCTCAAATAGTGCATCCTCTCCCCTAACAGGGACAATTGTAAAAGAATCCTAATAGGATCTGACCCTTGACCAGGTCTACTATACTTAATATATTATAAAGCTACTCCTAATAGGGTAAAGGATCTTCTAACAAGGATCATTATACACTAGTATAGAATATTAGTGGGTATCAAGTCCCATTGGGGTTTTTACCTAGTTGGGTTTCCCCATAACCAAAATATTCATGTTGTTTTCAAGTGTTCTTTCATTGTTTTTATGCTTTATGTTTAAGTATACTTAATTGGATAAAGAATTGAAACATGTAGATAACTGATTCAC
Source organism: Chamaecyparis obtusa (assembly GCA_027943335.1). Classification (NCBI taxonomy): domain Eukaryota; kingdom Viridiplantae; phylum Streptophyta; class Pinopsida; order Cupressales; family Cupressaceae; genus Chamaecyparis; species Chamaecyparis obtusa. Next base: position 114,322 of record BSBK01000847.1, read on the forward strand.
CACCCTCCCCGCTCTCAGTTATCTCTTGGGACTATTCCTAACAACTGGTATCAAAGCCAAGTGCCTCGGGGAGAAATTTTAGCAGCTTGAGGTTGATCAAATGGCATACTTTAAGAAAGAAAGTCCTAAGTTCGATGGAGAGAATTATCTTGATTGGAAGAACAAGATGGTGACTCATTTGTAGTGCATTGCTTTTGACCTTAGAGGACCTTGCAAAACATGATGCTACTGACACATAAAAGGAATTGTTTCATCAAAATGTTATTGCTAAAGAAGCCCTTATCAGTGCCCTATCTAATGGTGAATTTTCAGAAGTAAAAAAGATAGATACAGCCCACAAAATTTGGAAGCACCTAGAAGACATATTTGAAGGAGACAAACAAGAAAAAGATGTGCACCAAAAGACATGGAAGAAAAGATACAATGCATTAGAGATGCTACTTGAAGAAAACATCAGAGCTTATAATTAGAGGATAAATGAAGCAGTTGCTAGAATCAAGAACAATGGTGGAGAGATTTCAGAGGAGGACATTATGGAAAAGTTGATCACTACTCTTACTCTAGAATATGAAAGAAAGATCAACATCCTTGATGAAACCATGTAGCTTACATCAAATTTCAAGACAGAGACCTTGATTAGAAAACTATCATCTTTTGAGATTTCAAGACTGAAGACAAAACCAAAGAGTGAAATAGCTTTCAAAGCAACAGTTCATGGTAAGAAATCTGCAAACACTTCTGGTAATTTTGATGAAGATGATGAAGATAAAACACTAGATGATTTTATTGCTATGATTGTCAAAAGAGAAAAGAAAGGAAGAGGAAAATATGAAGGTCAGTTACCATTTAAGTGCTTTTCATGTAATAATATTGGTCACTTTGCATGTAAGTGTCCCACTAGAGCTAGAAAGTTCAAAAAGGATTACAAGCCTAAGTATTCTAAGGAATTCTACTATGCTAGAGATGGAGTTTCAGATGAAGAATCTGGTGAAGAAGAAATTGGATTCATTACAATTGTAGACAAAATGACTAACAAGACCATTCATGTAGACAAGAAAGAGAATCAAGAGCTAGCATTGATTTCATAAGCTGACATAAGGACAAACTGGATTATAGATAGTGGTTGCTCACATCACATGAAAGGTGATAAAGGCAGGTTTGTTCATTTGGGCAAATACAATGGAGGTATCATTAGATTTGGAGACAACACTCCTAAACCAATAGTTGGTAGAGGAGCCATCACTTTGGATGGAAAGAACAGTACTGATGATGTTCTTTATGTTGATGGTTTGAAACATAACCTTCTCAGTGTTGGATAGTTACTTGGAAAAGGCTATTAGTTGGAGTTCAAAGATGACAAATGCATCATTAATAACAAAGATGGTGTTATGATTGCATCATGTTCAAAGACAAGAGGTAATGTTTTTCAACTCAATTCAGAAGCAAGTTGTTTTGTTGCTAAATTTGATGACAGTTGGTTGTGGCATAAAAGACTATGTCATATCAATTTTGATAACATAGTAAAGATAAGCAATGTTAAGGTAGTAAGAGATCTGCCTAGCATAGCAAAGCCAGTTGATACTATATGTAGGGAATGTGTGATGGGGAAGCATGTGAGAAATTCATTAAGGAGAAAGCAGAATTCAGTAGAGAACAAGTTGGATCTGATTCATACAGACCCATGTGGTCCAACTCAAACAAGATCTTACTATGGTGAAAGGTATTTCATTTTGTTTGTTGATCATTATACTAGAATGATGTGGGTTGCATTCTTGAATGATAAGTCAGAAGCTTTTGAGAAGTTCAAAATATTCAAAGCTAAGGTTGAGAATGAATTTGGACTAAAAATAAAATCTTTGAGATCGAATAGAGGAGGAGAATTCACCTCTGATAGATTTTATGAGTACTGCGAAGAACATGGCATAAAAAGACAGCTAAGTGCACCTAGAACCCCTCAATAAAATAGAATTATAGAAAGTAGGAATAGGACCATCCTTGATACAGCATGCACTATTATGATAGGAGGAAAAGTTACACACACCTATTGGATAGATGTGGTCAATACAACAGTCTATACCATCAATAAAATTCAATTGAGGCCAAGCACTAACAAAAAACCTTATGATCTATGCTTTGGTAATATTCCCACAGTAAAATACTTTAGAATCTTTGGAAGCAAGTGCTACATCAAGAGGGATGAAGTAGTAGGCAAGTTTGATGCAAGAAGCGATGAAGGTATTTTTCTCGATTACTCTACTAAAAGTAAAGCTTATAGATGTTTCAATTTAAGATTGAAAAAAATCATTGAAAGTGCTCACGTAAAGATTGATGAAAATTTTATGATTCAAGAAAGATATCATGATTACTCACCCATGATTAAAGATTAAATTGATCATATTATTAAGAATGACACTTGGGAACTGGTCCCAAGACCTAGTGATAAGAATGTGATTGGAACAAAATGGATATTCAGAAATAAGATGAATGAAGATGGTATAGTAATAAGAAATAAAGAAAGATTAGTATGTAAGGGATATGCGCAAAGAGAAGGCATTGATTATTCAGACACATTTGCACCTATGAGTAGATTAGAAGCTATTAAGTTGTTTTTAGCCTATGCTATAGTTAAAAACTTCAAAGTTTATCATATGGATGTCAAGTTAGCATTCCTAAATGGATACTTAAAAGAAGAAGTATACATTCAGCAGCCAGAAGGATTCATCCTAGCATACAGACCTGATATGGTATGTAGATTAAAGAAGGCCCTCTATGGACTTAAGCAAGCCCCTAGAGCATGGTATGAGAGACTAGATGGATACTTAACAAAGATTGGATTCAAAAAAGGAGCAGCAGATTGTAATCTATTCATTAGAGAGACATCTGAAGGTTTATTACTTGCAGCTATATTTGTTGATGACATTATCTTTTGAGGTAATGACAAACTAAGTGCTGAATTTGCCAAAAAAATGAAGAATGAGTTTGAGATGAGTATGATTGGTCCTATCAAGTACTTTTTGGGACTAAATGTGTAGTAGATAGAAAAAAGAATTTTCATAAATCAATCAAATATGTAAAAGAGATACTGAAGAAATTCAAGATGGATGACTGCAAGCCAGTAGGAACTCCTATGATCACTGGATGCAAGCTTACAAAAGAAGATGACTCACCAGCAGTAGATATAACATTGTACAAGTCTATGATTGGTAAACTCGTATATCTTACTCAGACTAGACCTGATATTTCCAATGCAGTTGGCACAGTTGGAAGATTTGTAGTAGAACCTAAACAAAGTCACCTCATGGTAGTAAAGAGAATATTTAGATACTTGCAGGGAACTATAGATTATGGTCTATGGTATCCTAATTCAAAAAATGTTGAGCTTCATGTATACACTGATGCAGATTGGGCAGGATGTGTTGATGATAGAAAGAGTACATCAGGTGGAGCAGTGTTTCTTAGTGATAGACTTGTCACTTGGACAATAAAGAAACAAAATTGTATTTCTTAGTAAATAGCAGAAGCAGAGTATGTTGCAGCAGCCTTGAATTGTTCTACAATTGTTTGGATCAAGCAAATAGTAAAGGATTTTGGAATTTTGATTGATTAATCTTATTGTTATTCACTATGATAACACTAGCACTATCAATATGTCAAAGAACCCTATGATGCATGCAAAGACAAAGCACATTGAGATCAAATATCACTTCCTAAGAGAAAAAATGGTAGAAAAAGAGGTCAAGTTGGACTATGTGAGTACCAAAGATCAGTTGACAGATATATTCACAAAGCCCTTGCCTAAGGATACTTTTGAGTATCTCAGAGAGAAGTTGGGAGTCATTCCCTTCCCTGATTCTACTTAGAAAAATAAGGAATGGCATCAGTCCTTAGGGACTAGTGGAAGGTTGACTACTCTACCTCAGGAGTAGTACCGGTGCTTAAAATCAATGGTTCCCTTTGCCATTGATGTCAAAGGGGGAGTATATATAGAGTCATGAAAAATAGAAAGAAAAAGAGGAGTAATATACTAAGGGGGAGAAATGTTTAGTTTTGATAGTAGTATAGTTGAGGAAATGGAGAATGTGATAAAAAAAATGTTCATTTGGGTTGGTGGTGGTTTTTTATTCCACACATTGCCATCAATGTCAAAGGGGGAGATTGTCAGAGATTTGCTAGTAGGCCAGTACTGACTGTATGTTTGTCATTGGTGACAACATATGGAAAATAGCATGCATGGAACTCTTATGCAGTAAGCCTTTTGTATATGTAGCATGGACATGATATCAGCATGATATCGTGGGTATATAGGTTAACTATTAGTACAAATAGTTATATTGGAACTAGTGTTAGCAGTGTTCCTGACAGAGTAACATACACTGTTCTATGTATGGTTTTCTGTACAGTTATCATGGAGCCTTGCGCACTTAGTTATATGTTGAAGACATGTTTATGATGTTTTAGTTATGGACACATAGTTGTAAGGAAACTCAGGTGTAGAAAATAGCTTCCTACGCTAATCTCTATAGGAGAGTATTATGCAAATTCTTATAAATCCTTAAAATTTTAGATTCGTTAACTACTTTAACAAAGATATTGCAACCACATACCATACATACAGAAAAAATAGAGAATGACACAATGATATACCCTAGGGAAAACCTTTCGGTAAAAAACCCCAGCACTCCAAAACCTGCACAATGTATTATCTTCAACACAAAGATTACAATACACTTGCAATGCAAGTTCTTTCAGGAAATGAGAGACAAAGCCAACAAGACTTAAGCTTCTGTTATATCTCTCCCATAGGAGCATCATCATATATATAGACTCCTTTGGACCCAAAAATAGGCACAACCACCAAGACCCATGCACAAAGCCACATGTACACAGTTGTTACATGTAATCCCAAGAATAGGCATCCATCCCTAGAATAGACTATGAAAGCTTGTCATAGAATCCACCAAAAATAATGGTCACAAGAGAAGTGTAAGAGAATCTATCATACCAACCTATTTTTGGCATATTCTCTTACACACACCAACCACTTCTTTTTGGGTGCCCAAATAGGCCCAAGTCATAAGATGCTCTTACACCTGTCATAGCACATTCCTTAAATAGTTCTTATGCATCATAGGAATCCATCATGACCATTTCAATCATGATCTCCTTACGCACAAGATGCTGACACATCAACATGCCAACTAGACATGTACACTCACACTTAATTACATTATTTGCAAAAAATACATTTACAAAACAAATAATAAGAATAGAAATTATCCAAGGTTGAGACACCTTATTCCTAACATTCTCCCACTTGTCGAACACCTTGTAAGAGCAACAGGAACATAACAGGAACTTTAACCACTATAGGCCAAAAGGCCCATAGACTCCAAACACCATCTGAACTTATCAGTGCCCACTGGTTTCGTTAATGCATCTGCAACATTCTTCATAGTATCTACCTTCTCCAAATTTACCTTTCCATCTTCCACCATATCTCTCACAAAGTGAAACTGCACATCAATGTGCTTCGTTCTAGCATGGAAAGTTGGATTCTTTGCAAGGCAAATAGCGCTCTGACTATCATGCCAAATAGTAATATGTTCTGCATCAACACCAACATCAGAACACAATCTTCTAAGCCAAATGGCTTCTTTACAAGCATGAGTAGTAGCCATGTACTCAGCTTCTGTAGTGGACAAAGTAACCACAGGTTGTCGCTTACTCATCCAACTAATGGCACCACCAAACATAGTGAACACATAAGCACTAGTGGATCTCCTACTATCAATATCACCTACCCAATCTGAATCCACAAACCCATGAATACAAACTGAATGCAGAGATCCAGAAGAGTTACCATGATAACATATGGAGTAATCTGATGTACCCCTCAAATATCTGAATACTCACTTAACTGCATCCCAATGTACCCATCCAAAATTAGCCATAAACTGACTCAGGACTCCCACTACTTGGGCAATGTCTGGTCTAGTACAGACCATAGCATACATAAGACTACCAACTGCACTAGCATAAGGTACTCTACTCATGTCCTCCACCTCACTAGGAGATTTTGGACAATCATCTACAGATAACTTTGTTCCCATAGAAATAGGAACACATAGTGGTCTACAATCTACCATGCTAAAACTGTCCAACACAGACTTCACATCCTTACTCTGACTCAACCAAAGTTTTCTGTTAGACCGATCTCTACTAATTTCCATACACAAGATGTACCTAGCTACCCCAAGATCTTTCATCTCAAACTATGCTGACAACTGAGATTTAAAATCAGAAATCATACCCTTACCCTTCCCAAACAACAACATATCATCAACATATAATGCAACAATAAGAAGGTGATCATTTTCAACTCTGAAATAAACACAATGATCTGATTTTGATCTTACAAATCCAATTGACAACACAAAGGCATCAAACTTAAGGTACCACATCCTAGGAGATTGCTTCAAACTATATAGAGATTTCTTTAATCTGAAAACAAAGGATTCATTACCTTTAACAATGTAGTGCTCAGGCTGTGACATATAAATCTCTTCCCCCAAATAACCATGAAGGAAAGCTATCTTCACATCCATCTATTCTATCTCTAAATCATATGATGCAGCAAGAGATAACAGAAATCTAATGGATGTCAACTTTGCAACAAGAGAGAATATTTCACCATAATCTATTCCCTCTACCTATGAATACCCCTTTGCAACCAATATAGCTTTATACCTTTCAACACTGCCATCTGTATAGAATTTCTTCTTGAACGCCCATTTACAGCCAATAGATTTTCTCCCTTTAGGCAAAGGTACAAGGTCCCAAGTTTTGTTTTTCTCCAATGAAGCCATCTCATCATCCATAGCCTCAATCCAGGAACCTGCATCTTCCATGTCCAAAGCCTCTTTCACAGATCTAGGCTCATCAGTGTTAGTAATCAAAGCAAAGGCACAACTGGAATCTAACATAGAATAACCAAACCTTTCTAGTTTCTTTCTTTCTCTCATGGATCTCCTCAAGGGCTGAGGTTGAGGTTTTTCTTCCTCTTCTTCCGAACTATCAGAGCTACTAGAGCTCTCCTCATCATTAGACCCAACATGGTCTCTTTGTTCAATCTTCTCAGGGGTAGGAGGCAACTGAACAACATCTTTTTCCTTTTCTTTTTCATCTAGTTGTAGCATAATAGGAGTAAATGTTAGCTATCTGAAAATAACATTTCTACTATACAACACCTTACTAGTCACAGGATCCCAAAGCTTGTATCCTTTCACACCAGCACTGTATCCGATGAAAATACATTTAACAGCTTTATTTTCCAACTTAGATCTTTTCTCCTTTGGAACATGTGCATAAGCTTCACAACCAAAAACATGAAGATGTCTAATTGAAGGCTTCTTACTAGACCACACCTCCATGGGTGTCTTACCAACAAGGGCTGATGTAGGAGATCTGTTAACCAGATAGCAAGCAGTGGCCACAGCTTTGGCCCAAAACCTTTGTTCTAAACCAGCTCCACTAAGCATACTCCTAGCCTTCTCCATCAGTGTCTTGTTCATTCTCTCTGCAACTCCATTTTTCTGTGGGGTATAAGGAGTTGTCTTATGCCTCTCGATACCTTGTTCTTTACAGAACCGTTCAAACTCTGTTGAGAAAAACTCACCACCATTGTCAGTTCTGACACGCTTAATCTTCTTACTAGTCTGATTCTCTACAAGAGCTTTAAATTCCTTGCACCAACTAAAGACTTGTGTCTTAATTTTAAGGAAATAAATCCACGTCCTTCTACTGTAGTCATCTATGAAAGATACAAAAAATACAAACTTGGAGATTGAAGGAACTTTTACAGGACCAAATACATCAGAATGAATAAGATCCAAAACATCAGAAGATTTGTTAGAACTAGAGTAAAATTGAACATGATTTTTTTTACCATAGACACAGTGTTCGCAGAAGTCAAACTCAAGATTGCAATCATTTAACCCCTCAAAAAGATTTTTATTTTTCAGGGTTCTGAGATCCTTTTCACCAATGTGGCCAAATCTCATATGCCACAACATTGTCTTTTCTGTAGGAAGCTTACCTTCCAAAGTATTTGCACTACCATCAGAACCAATAGCCATAGACTTCTTTACTGCTTGTTCAGATGGTGAGGATGAAGAACTATTACATAGAGGAATACATGCATCTAGCTAAAATAAAGTACCTCTCCTAGTACCCCTTGCAAGCACTATCGATCCTCTTATCATCTTGCATCCTTCTTTTGAAAAAACAACATGCACACCTACATCATTCAGCATACTTAAAGATAATAGGTTTCATGCCAAACTTGAAATGTGCATAACTCCATTGATTCCCTTTACTCATCCATCAGGAAATTTGATGGTGACCCTTCCGCATCCAACTATCTTTAGGTGAGAATCATCACCCAAGTACACCTTTCCACCATCGAACTCTTCATATTTTGAGAACCAGTTTCGATGAGAGGTCATGTGAAAAGATGCACCTGAGTCAACCAACCACACATCATCAGATGCATGGGCTACCAAAGCTATGATGAATGCATCGCCATCTTCTTGAGATCTTTCTGAAGCTGAATCTGAACCTTTCTTCTTCTTCTTCGGCTCTTTGCAGTCTTTATGGAAGTGCCCAGATTTATCATAGTTCCAACATTTTACCTTGGACTTATTGGAAGTCTTTGACTTCCCACAGGATTTGGATCTACCCTTATTATCAGACTTATTGTCATTTTTCTTCCCTCTTTCAGTGGATCTCCCACGAACAGCAAGGGCTTCTTTTTTTGAAATAGAAGCCTTTCTCCGCATCTCCTCTGATAGCAGCAAAGACACCACATCATCCATTTTGAAGGTGACTAAAGTTCTTTCGAGAGCTATCACAAGATGGTCCCATGAATTTGGTAAAGAACACAAAAGTGTGTAGCAACGATCCTCCTCCTCTAACTTGACACTAGCTGATGTCAATTGTGCAGCTAGCAGATTAAATGCATTTAAATGATCCGTTAAGGATCCACCTTCCTCCATTCATAGAGAGTACAACTTCTTCCTAAGGAACAACTTGTTCACTAGAGATTTGGCCTGATACACGGTCGCAAGTCTTTCCCACAAACTATTTTCGATTTTCTCATCTAGAACATTCAGAAGGACTGCATCGATTAAACAGAGTCTTATGAGACCCTTAGCTTTACGGTCTTTGATATCCCAATCTACTTGAGCTATAGTTTTTGGTCTTGTAGCACTTGAAGTTGCTTCCCATAGGTCACGATCTTCCAACATGTCTTCCATCTTGAGTTTTCACAACTCGAAATTAGTGCCATTAAATTTCTCCACCTCCATTCTTCCATATGATGAACTTGCCATCTCAATCTGCAAATAAGATTCAGAATGCTCTGCAAAAAACTCCCACTCAAACTTGAGATTAGCTCAAAAAACCCTACCCAACAACTAGGATCAAAATTTGATCAAGCTCTGATACCACTTGTAAGGAAACTTAGGTGTGGAAAATAGCTTCCTACGCTAATCTCTATAGGAGAGTATTGTGCAAATTCTTATAAATCCTTACAATTTCAGATTCATTAACTACTTTAACAAAGATATTGCAACCACATACCATACATACAGAAAAAAATAGAGAATGACACAATGATATACCCTAGGGAAAACCTTTCGGTAAAAAACCCCAGCACTCCAAAACCTACACAATGTATTATCTTCAACACAAAGATTACAATACACTTGCAATGCAAGTTCTTTTAGGAAATGAGAGACAAAGCCAACAAGACTTAAACTTCTGTTATATCTCTCCCATAGGAGTAGCATCATATATATAGACTCCTCTGGACCCAAAAATAGGCACAACCACCAAGACCCATGCACAAAGCCACATGTACACAGTTGTTACATGCAATCCCAAGAATAGGCATCCATCCCTAGAATAGACTATGACAGCTTGTCATAGAATCCATCAAAAATAATGGTCACAAGAGAAGTGTAAGAGAATCTATCATACCAACCTATTTTTAGCATATTCTCTTACACACACTAACCACTTCTTCTTGGGCACCCAAATAGGCCCAAGTCATAAGATTCTCTTACACCGGTCATAGCACATTCCTTAAATAGTTCTTACGCGTCATAGGAATCTATCATGACCATTTCAGTCATGATCTCCTTATGCACAATATGCTGACACATCAAGTGGAGTGACACATCAACATGCCAACTAGACATGTACACTCACACTTAATTACATTATTTGCAAAAAATACATTTACAAAACAAATAATAAGAATAGGAATTATCCAAGGTTGAGACACCTTATTCCTAACAATAGTCTAATGATGAATGCAAGTGAAGTTATACAGTCATTATTCACCAGTAGCAGTTTCCTGTGTTTGTTCAAGAGAGCCAATAGAGATTTTATGTGTTCTTGAGTTGCACCTATCTTGAGGGTATGCACCCTTGGAGTTAAGCTTGGAGAAGTATCATTGATGTTTAGTTAAGAGTGAATAAGTTAATTCAACCTACAGAGAAAGTTCCAATTTTTTTGGTAGAGTTGGCAGTGTGTTGTGTGCGTCTACAATTATTTTATTAGACAGGTCCCAGAATGAGTTGTGTGCTTAGTAGAGCTGACAGAATGTTTATTGGAGTTTGTTATGATTTCTCTAATATGATTTCAAGATGGTTCTACCAGGCTGACTTGATTATATCATTTGGAGGAAAGATATTTATAGGCATGCATTTATGATTGCTTGTTTGTGGTTTATAGTTGATTAAGCAGAGCAGATTAGAGTGTGTGAAGTGTTGAGCCATCAGAAGAAGGTCTATGTGACCAAGTAAATTACTTGTGCTATTCATTGGAACTAATTGAGATAGCAAGTCAAAGTGCAATTCATCAAGATCTAGATATAGTGTGTATCTATTATTCAGAAGGTTTTAGCCTTCACCCATTTGAGAAATGAGCTCTTGGACAGTGTGTCCTCTCCCCTAACAAGGACAATTGTAAAAGACTCCTAACAAGGTCTGACCCTTGACCAGGTCTACTATACTTAATATATTGTAAAGCTACTCCTAACAGGGTAAAGGATCTTCTAACAAGGATCATTATACACTAGTATAGAATATTAGTGGGTATCAAGTCCCATCGGGGTTTTCACCTATTTGGGTTTCCCCATAACCAAAATATTGGTGTTGTGTTCAAGTGTTCTTTCATTGTTTTTATGCTTTATGTTTAAGTATACTTAATTGGATAAAGAATTGAAACTTGTAGATAAATGATTCACCACCCCCCCTCCTCTCAGTTATCTCTTGGGACTATTCCTAATAGTTAGTACAAAATCATTCAGAGATTGGGAGAATGGTCCCAGTCGCCCATTCTCTTGATCTAACCTAGGGTTAAAGTCTCATCTAGAGATTCAGAGATAGAGCTATTTGTGAAATCGCTAGAGGTAATTGTGGTTAAGGAATATGTTTAGAGATTAAGAGATTAAAGTCAGTTGCCAACTCTCCAAACGAAGGTGGTTAGTCTTGAGTTAGTTCGAGTAATGAATCAGCAAATGACAAGTGGCACTTTCTGGTGCCTTCTGAGGGAAAATGCAGAAATGGTTAAAAATTGTAGATTTCAAAAGGATTTAAAAATTGATATAGTTCAAACTATAGGCAAATAATTCAAAAATTTAAATGATATAGCTGCTCACAAATTGATGGCCTAGAGATTCATTTTTTATCAAAACATATGAATGTTATATGTTTTTGGAAATGGGAAAAGACAAGGAAACCATTGGCAATCATGATTTTCAATTTCAAAGTGATGGGAAAGAGTAGTATGGGTTTGAATTCCAAAGTCAGAATTAGAATCAGTTTGTTTGGAGAATGATTGTAGAAGGTGGATCAATTTGAGAATCAGCTGCAGAACAAAGTGGTGGGAAAAACTTGGAGATATTTTCATGCCAAGAATGGATAGCTGTCAGTTGACTTTCAACTAACCATATTCTCCTATATCTCAATTTTTTCTTCTCATTTGTAAAGGATGCTGAAATTAATGCTGCAAGGTAGCTTTCTAATTCTAGGGTCATGTTTTCTGAGTTTCTTTTGTCATTCTGGATGTATTGAAGCATAAAGATCTTAATAAAACACAATATAGTTCCTCTTCTAGATTATTGTTGTCTATTTATATTTTGTCGATGCCCTTGTTTGTTTGTTTTGTAAGGCACTATGAATATACTAGTTACAAGGTAACTATGCATTTACCTGTGAGTTTCCTTCAAGGAAGGAGTTAGTCTCATGAGTGATTTCAAAGGGATAAGAATTTGTATGAGGATTTGATATAGTAGTACGGGAATGATGAGATAGTCTATAAGGCATTCTATCTAAGCTGCATATAGAGTGTAAGGCATTCTATTTGTGTTCCTATTAAGTTATTTTTGTTGATGTACATTTGTATGACTCTGTTTCCCATTAGATATGGAACTGGTCTTTGCTTGTCCTACAGTTTCATCATCAAATCATAATTTCAATTCATTTTACATTTCTAGTTTAAGAGCATAAATGTTTGTATATTGCATTAAATAGTTAAAATGCCTTTGGTGATTCCTTGTAGAAGTGAATCTTGTAGGTTAGCCTACCTGAGCCTCGGGGTTCAAAGAGAAGAAGGGTGAATATCCTTGTTGTTACTATGCACTGATTTTTATGTCTGCATAAAGGGTTTTAGTGAGAGAGTGTTTATGTCTGTAGATTTAATTTTTTTTAGGTACACCCACCTAGGTCTATGGAGCCCAAAGTGTAGGAGGATTAAATCCTTGTTAATTAGCCTTCTCCCTATAAGAATCTAGAATTGGGAGTCTAAGAGTCAAGCTTAATAGCTATATAGTGATTCTACATGAAAAAGTGCTAACAGAGTGCTTGAAAACATTCTCTTGAGGACTTGAGATACAAAATTATTTGATCTTTCTTGTGAGTTGAATTGATTGCCAAAATGAGGGTATTTTTATTTTATACCTCTCCCAACCATTTTAACATGTTAAACTCAAAAGAATGTAGTGAGAGTTTAAAATTCACACTAAAATAGAGTGATTGTTATATAGTTTCAATTTGTGGCCAAACATAAGAGAGTAAGGTGATTGTCACCTTGTTCCAAGAATAGGATGACCACATTGTAATCACCCTAAAATGATCTAGTCTAACCAAAGGCCTATTTTCCCTAATTCAAAACCATTTTCTTAATTATGCTAGTCTAATTCCCTGATTACTGGTATAATTTATCAAAATCATCAAAATCCTTAAATCAAGAATAAAAACTCATTAATTGAATGAATACCCTATTAATTACCTTTAGCAATAATAATTAAATTAATCCCATTAAATACATGGATAAAGTAATTAATTTTAAAAAATTAAATAAAATCCCCTAATTCCAACTCATCACGAGAAGACAAGTCATTTCTAATTGGACCAATGTGAACTAATCACATGGATCATTCACATGGATCAAGTGAGAGTAAACAACAACCCTTCATCTTGGATCTATCTCAAACATCAAATTTAAATTCAAATCAATTTCCCTCTAATTCTCACAATTGGAAAATCTATAAATAAAACCTCATCAAGGTATTTTCATGGATCTAGCTCTTATGTAATTACATGTTGTTCAAGTGAATTTAGTCTTATTTTCATAACAATTGTCTAATTCTTATTTTCATCTCTATTAATAAGGATAATTTGTATCAATTCATCTTAATTGCATTCATGTAGATGCATTCTAGTTTGAATCTTCCATTTTGTGATTGTCTATTCAATTAGATTAAAGATGAATTCTGAGAGAAATTTACTAATCAATTGAATCTTCATAATTAGGAAGCAATGAGATTCTCTTCATAAGTTATTTTATTTATTCGATTAATTTTGATTACTAACCTTGAGACTAATGTCTCATTCAAGTGTGGTGTAAAAGTTTGTAGGTTCACAACTTCACACACATTTTTGGCACCCATCCACTTTTTCTCCTTCATTCCATCACCCTTCAAGATGTGTGTAAATGTTTATCTTATCATCTATCCATGTATCCCTATGAAAACCTTTTAATATCCTATCCAATAACCAACACTTTCCTATTATACTTCCATCCCTTATCCTTTCATCCCTCTTATCCAATCCATCCAAAAAATCATTGCCTACCATTTACCTTATCCTCTGTATCATTCCCTACCATCACCCTATCACCATTTTAGAGGATACCTCTCAATGGCCTTGGCCCATCATAATATATCTTTAGAAGGAATATTATCCAAAGAGAAAGAGGCTTGAGTCCCTTAAAAAAAAAATACAAAAAAAATGGAAAAGAGAAAAAGTGTCTTTGTGAAAACCTAGTAAATAGGTGCCTTGGTAGAAAAAGTAAAGCAAAATAAATTCATCCTATGGTGAAAATGACTTCTTGTGGCGCCTTGGACAAGTACCATAATGAAAACCCAGAAAACAAATATCATGTGTGTTGGGAGTTCCCTTTGATCTTCAACTTGTAGATTTATACTTTGATGGATAACTTTAATATAACTTTGACTCTATCACCACTCCAAAGTCTACAAGGAAGAGGGCCAATTAACAAGGATCAAGAGAGATCCTCCTACACTTTGAGCCTTAATGCTCAGGCGGGTGTACCTTTCATTCACTTCTTCAAAAGAATCATAAAATGTTATGCCAATATACTCTTTACTAATTGATTTAAGATTTTATCATTTAATTTGGGTGTGTGATTGATAATGATGAACTACATCTAGAGAGGAGACCAGTGCCTTATCCTAGGGCAAAGAGTTACTAAATAACATATATCACCCTAAAACCTTAACTCAAATACATATAAACTCAGAGTAAGTGCTTTTCCTATTACTCCCCTCACTCCCAAACATGATCATCAAATTCCCCTCTAACAATGAACTCACTAAAATCACCCTAAAGGCTTTAATCCTAACTTTGTCAGGAACTCCAAGCTGATCTCACAATACTCTTTGTTTACCATATGCTAATCCACTTTGTGACCTTAACATATATGAATCCACAATCAAAAAAGAAGACAATCAGAGATTTAAGACAGGAATTCAAGTGTATTCTCATTAATTTTCAAAAATCAATACATTACTAAGCAACAAAATACCAAAGGAAAAGACCCAAAATCAGACTATCTTTTCTTAGTGTAACACCATTAACAACCTGGGACCAAAGAAAAGTTTTGGAAACCCCACAAAATCAAAATTTCTGCAACTTATACTTCCTAGTCATCTTGGAATTCTCAAAGAGAATGCAACAAGCTATGGATGACTTAGGGTTAGGGTTTCAACCACCCAACTAACTGGAAATGGTCAAAAATTAATTGCAGGGGAAGAAAACCAGTCAACCAAGCCTGAGAAAGATTTGCACTCATGATAGATCTATGGAAAAGTACTGCAAATCATGAAAATTTTGAATTGTCAACCCTGCAACATGTCTTGAGCACAAAACCACATAGTACAAACCCTACAAATGAACATAGCACACCCTGGACCACTTTGCAATAGCAAACAAGTCATTTCCCACCAGCTCCAATCACCTCTGCATTGAATTCTAGTCCTTACTATCGCTGGAAACCCTTCAAAAATTTGAATTTCAATAATAACGGTCCTTTCCATGGTGCTTACAGCAAATCAGCGGTTGAAATTTGAATCTCCATCAAATTTAAGTTGTGACCATCTGATCTTCATGTTTCACAGTCTTTTAAATCTTAACTCGACTACCACCTAGGGTTTACCTTCTAACGACTATGCGACAATGCTTTTCTTATTCACAGGATGAAAATCTTAACCCACCTTTAACCTTGCAAACTGGCTATTGTAGGAAAACACTAAGCCTTGACCCCACATCTAGCAAACAAGCAATAGAAGGCTTCCTCCAATTCGTGAAGAACTTTATAAAATCACCAGAAAGTTTAGCGATTATGCAAATACACACTCACTGAGCTACTAAAACATTTAGAGAATCACCAATTTATTGTGCGAATGAGAGAGAATCATTAAAATTTATCGATCGCTAAAACTTTATCAAGACCACCAGACCCCACCTGGGCCCGCCTGTAAACTGCCACATGTCATTGCATCATTCACCATAATCACTTAGTCATCATTGAAAAAGGACCCACCGAAAAGATTTCCCTTAAGTGAAGATCAACAGCTCTCGCCATACCGCTAATATATCCATCGTGCAACTCTGATCAACGGTATCATGACAACTGTCAGATCATCCTGTGTATTAACTTCCCTAAGACTAGCAGACCCACTAATAAGTCCACCTCAGCACACCTGGACCAATCACCATTTGCCAACTAAGTACACGTAGCAGTGGACCCACCGAAAGAAAAGGCTACGTCACTCAACAGAATCAACGGTCGTCTCAAAATCTCATACATCTGACACATCCCTTGCAAAGACATGCCCATCATTGATCCTCTGACAAGACTAGGACCCTCTAACAACATTCTAAATCATAACATGTGGACCAATAAAATTCCTCCAAACCAGAATACCTGGCAAGTGGACCCTCTTGAAAAGAAAAGCTATGTCATCAGGCAAGATCAATGATCGGTGTAAGATCTCAAGCGTCTGACACATCCCTTAAGAACTTATGCTAATCATCAGATGGAGATTTTGTCAGAAGACTGGGCCCAAAAAACTACGTGAACATGTGACCAAAGAAAAGGAAACCACCACACTAAGTCGCAAACAGTTAAGAGATAAGCCACAAGGAACATGGGAATATGCAACCAAGGGTAATCGCTAGTTCGCAGAAAGTTAAGAAATGACCACCAGGCAACATGCGAACAAGCGACAAGCTAAGAAAGAAATGCGCACATGAAAATTAGGACTTTAAGTGACCTAATAAAGTAACATGAAATTATAACAAGGCCAGGGTTAAAACAAAGGGTTTAAAATGTAACGGCTAGTTTTTTGAAAATTCTAATTAGGGCTTAGTCAGAGACATGAAAATGACACAGAGACCAAGGGAAAGACAATGATGCCATGAAATTTTTTGTACGTGCTAAGAGTGGCTCTGTCTGGGGATGTATGCCTCTTGTAGGCATAGCAAGGACTTAGAATCACTAGTTTAAAGCAGACCATCCCACATTTAAAAAATTTGTAGACAATAGGGAACAGGCAAGGCAGCATAGGCAATAGGACCAAAAACTGACAGACCAAGACAAAATAGGGTAGGGGCAAGTAGCTATTTACAGAATTTACAAAATATACAAACCTAACTACTGTTCATGGAAAACAAAATACCTTCAATTGAAGTATTTCTTCAAGAATTGTCCATGAACTGGCAATTCCTGAATATCATCATTCAACTCCTTGACAATGTATGAATCTTGGCCCCATTTCTCATTAATTAGATATGGCCCTAACCAGATGGGACCAAATTTACCATTTTTTCCCTTATCCTCCAATCTGGCATTCCAAACTAACACCAAATCACCAAGCTCAAACTTTTTGTCAACAGTCTTCTTATCATACAGATTCTTAACCTGCAACTGCAACTTGGCATTTCTTGCAACTGACTCTCTTCTAGTCTCATCTAACCTAATGAGGTCCTCAATTCTCAATTGCATCTCATCATCTATGTCATCATCATATAACTGAACAAATTTATACATTTCCATTAAGTTATTCTGAGGCATTCTTGCATGTATTCCATATACGAGGTCAAATGGTGCACAACCAATTGCCCCCTTCATAGTTACCCTATCAGCCCAAAGAGCTAATGGCAGCTTTGAATTCCATGCTCTCTTATTCTTTTCAAGAATCCTCCTTAGGATTTTAATCAAACTCTTATTAGTAGATTATGCCTGTCCATTTCCTTGTGGATGATAAGGTGAGGAATTAGAAATCTAAATTCCTAAACCTTTGCAAAATTTCTTATATTCAGCAGACCTGAAGCACATTGCATTATCACTAACTATCCTCTCAATGAAACCAAACCTTGTAACAATATTATTCATCAGAAAATCAATTACCACCTTACTAGTTGCATTTCTTGTAGGTATAGCCTCTACCCATTTTGTAAAGTAATCAGTGGCAACTAAAATCCATGAGTGTCCTCCACTAGACTTATTTGGTATCTACCCTATGAAATCAATTCCCCATTGTTGGAAATGAGCCTAAACTTCTACTAGCTTTAATGGCACATTACCTAAAAATTTAAGCTTACCAAAGAACCTTTGACAAGCATCACACCTCCTCACCAACTGTTCTGAATCCTTGAAGATTGTGGGCCACCAGAATCCTGCTCTCAGGATTTTATGAGCAGTTGTTTTACCCATATAATGTCCACCACAAACTCCCTCATGCATTGCCTTCAACAACTTGTTAGCCTGATCTTCATCTACACATTTCAAAAGTATGCAATCCAAATTCTTTCTATATAATTTACATTTCATAATTACATACTTGATGGCCTGTAATTTCAATGTCCTCTTCTGATTATCATTCATATTATCTGGACATTTCATGTTTCTCAAGTAATAGATGATATCTTGATACCAAATACAATCATCCATATCACATGTATAATCAATTTTAGAATGATTTACCTGATTTGCGTCAAGATTGGATTGAGCCATCAGTTTTTCCAATCCTTGTCCTCTAACCAATTTAGTAATCTAGACATCAACATTGAATTCTTGGATCCTATTGATCCATCTACATCTTCTTCCAGACACCTCCTGCTATGAGAAAATATCCTTCACAGCTGCACTTGGCATAAAAGCAATCACAACTGCCCCAATCAAGTAACACCTAAAAGCATTGATTGCCTTCACAAGTGCATATGCTTGTTTTTCATTTATGTCATACTTCAATTTTGCAGCCTACAAAGATTTAGTGAAAAATGCAATAGGCTGCTCAAAACCATCCTTATTCTTTTGTAACAAAACTGCAGCAATAGTGTGAAAAGATGCAAAGGAAAAGATGTGCATTGGAACATTATAATCTGGTGCCTTAAGCAATGGTGCATCTTTGATAGCTTGCTTGATATTTTTGAAAGCCTCATCAGGATCACCCTCCCAATTGATTGCATATCCCTTCTTCAATATCCTAGAAATAGGTCTAGTAACCTCTACAAAATTTGTCACAAACCTCCTTAAGAAATTGACCTAACCAAAGAAGGACTGAATCCCTTTAACATTCTTTGGCCTTTGAATTTTATCAATGGCTGCTACCCTTTCAGGGTCAATTCTTACTCCTTGCTTGCCAACCAAATGGCCAAGCAACTTACCTTCTGTGACACCAAAAGCACATTTCCTTAGGTTTAAAGAAATGCCAAATTCTAAGGCCCTCACAAATATTTTTTCTAAATGAATACAGTGATCTTCTTCCTTCTTGGAATAGGCAGTTAAATCATCTTGATATACAATAAGGAAATCATTTATGAAATCTGAGAAGGCAACATCCATTGCCCTTTGAAAAGTAGCACCAGCATTTGTGAGTCCAAAAGGCATTCTCACATAAACATATGTCCCCCAAGGTGTAGTGAAAGCTGTCTTGAATTGTTCTGGTTCCTTGACAATTACCTGATTGTAATCAGAGAAACCATCCATCATAGACATCAATTCTGATCTGGTTACTCTTTGCAACATAGCTTCCATATTGGGTAGACAATAATTATCTTTTAATGAGTTGATGTTCAAATTCCTGAAGTCCACACAAAGCCTAATGTCACCATTCTTCTTTCTCACAGGAATAAGGTTTGACACCCAAGAAGAGTGCCTTATAGGCTTGATAATTCCAGCTTCTCTCAGCTTCATTAACTCTTCTTGCATCTTGGGTGCCAAAGTGGGATTAATAGGCCTTTGCTTTTGCCAGAAAGGTTTAACATTTTCTTTCAATGAAATAATATGCTGAAAAAAATCCTCTCTATAAAATTTTAGGTCATCATATGACCATGCAAAAACATGCCTAAATTTTCTCAATAATTAAATCAAAGATTTCTTTACCTTCTGAG
This sequence comes from Chamaecyparis obtusa, assembly GCA_027943335.1. Classification (NCBI taxonomy): domain Eukaryota; kingdom Viridiplantae; phylum Streptophyta; class Pinopsida; order Cupressales; family Cupressaceae; genus Chamaecyparis; species Chamaecyparis obtusa. The sequence continues at coordinate 134,367 of BSBK01000847.1, forward strand.
ATATATCTCTACCAATGTATACCCTCTTGGGTGCCTCATGTGTTCCAAGGTTTATCTCCTCTAGATCAGCATGATCTTCTCTTTTGATATTCTTTTGAACTCTATCTTGGTTATCAAAGACAGTCTCCAAAACAACAAGCCCCTTGGGTACCTTGTTAGTTCTAAGTTGAATGACCTCATTTCCAAAGACAACCTCTTTTCCTTCTACTGACTCAACCAAGGGTGAATAATCAAATTCTTGACCATGATACTGATCTTCACAACTCATGAACTTCAAGATATCATTATCATCATCAAAAACTTGCCATTTTCACTATTGTCTAGTATGCTAGGCCTAGCCTAAATTTCAACTTTAGAAATACCAGAAAATGTAATATCAGTGGGATTGATTGCAATATTGGCTAACAAGTTAGCCATCTTATTGTTACTCCTATCCTTCCACTCAATATTGAAGGCATCAAAATGTTCAATCAAATCCCAAACTGCATTCCTATATTGTTTTAGCCTTTTATTCTTGGAAGCATATACTGATCTGACTTGGGATACTACCAACTCAGAATCACCAACAACACTCAAACATTTAATACCATGCTTTTGTACCAACCTCAATCCTAACAACAAAGCCTCATATTCTGCTATATTATTGGTACAAAAGAAATTCAATGTGAAAGAATACTTGTAGGTGTTTCCATCAAGAGAAATAAGTATGATACCTACTCCTGCTCCATTCTTGCAATTTGCACCATCAAAGTACACTACCCACAAATCACCCTTCATAGAATTAGCACTTACCTCAATAGAGATAGGTGACAAAGTAGGTTCATTTTCAAATACAAGGATGTCTGCCCTAAAGGCATTAATATCAATATCCACAAAACATGTAGTTTCATTATCAATATTTCTCTCAATCATGTGGCATACTCTTGGCTCTCATTCGATCTTGACAAACTAATCATCAATCTTGAAACTAGCATAGGACAGATCACACTGTAAACTTCCACCCATGGCAGCACTCCATCTTCTAGATAGCAGCATCCCATAATGAGGAGGGATGTCCACTACCAAAACACTCATTGTCAACTCTTTTTCTAGATATGTTGCCAGCCTATATGGCATTGCATTGATAGTCCCAATAACTAGTACCTCCCTCTGATCCATTGCACAACATCTGCCTTGCACTGTATCAACTTTAAGACCCAACTTCTCCATGATTTTGAAAGGGATGATAGTATTAGAGGCACCACTATCAATCATACAATTCCTCAACTTCATTCCATTCACAAGAACACTTAAAAAGAATGGATCAATATTTTCAAGGCTGGCATTGACAAAACTGTCCAAATATATAGGGGGAATTTGAGACACAATTCCTTGAGCAGCAACACCTTTCAAAGCTTTATCCTGAGATCCATTACATGCAACATCATTATTATGAACATTATCTACCCATGCAATAGCTCTATCTTTGTGTTTAGGGATCCTCAACAATTCTGACAATGGAACCTTAACTATAATTTGGGACAATACAAATAACATATCAACAAGAGCAGAAGAAGGAATCTCAATCTACACCACCTTAATATTCTTTTGCTTATCTGATATATTAGGTGTATTGGCCACCCTCATTTTTTCAATCTTAGCCATTGTGTTAACTAGCTTCTCAATCTCACTAAAAGTCTTTTCAATTCCAACTCCCTTAGGCTCACAATTCTTACCTTTTACATTCTTGAATTTCACCATGTGATCACCTTTTGATTTGTTCTCATTAGTCTCTCCGGAGTTGATACTCTTTATGAACATTCCTGCAGCTTTCTCATTTGTATTCCTTGCCACCATGCCTCTAGTTTGCACTTGGGAAATCATTTCTACAGTAATCCTATCCATCTCTTCTCTAGAAGGTCTTCTCAAATTTACTAGCTTAGAAGAAGAGTTCATGTTACATGTCTTCCTATCAATGTCTTCACTATCAGAAAAAACTTCTTGATGAAAAAGGCTCTGATTGTGTCTCCTCACATTTACATCTGTCTCTTCATCAAAATCAAAATCCTCTTTATATCCTGGATATGAGGAAGCCATGTTGCATCTAACATCATCTTGATCTTCTTCTTGCCTCCTAGCTCCAACACACCTATCATTTTCTTTTTTGTATTTTTTGTCCCCAAACAACTTAGGGTCATCTCTCTTTCCACCCAATTTCCCTGATATTTTCATATTATTCTCAATGTTGAGAACAATCCTAAAAGCATCCCTAAGAGTTCTTGGTTCCTTGACCCTCAATAAATATCCCATCTTTCCATCAAATGTATTAAAGTATGTAGTCAGACAGACATTTTCATCTAACCACATAACTTGGAACAACTTATGCATACCCTTCTAAAATCTCATGTTGAATTCAGCTGCAGTCTTATTCTAATTTTTTCTTATGGTATTGAATTCATTCAACATGAAACTAGCATTAGGCCTATCACCATACTTCTCTTTAAAACATCTCTCAAAAGAGTCCAAAGTATTAATACATTTATCAGGAAGTCTCTTAAACCAATCTCTAGCATCCTCCATTAGAGATTGAACAAATAATTTCATGACTACATCCTCATGCTCTACCTCATAATCATTAAGCATATCAACAAATAACCTAAGATGCTCCTCACAACTAATAGCATTATTACCAGCAAACTTAGGTACCTTATCTCTTATATCATTTGGAAAAGCATCCGGGTAACCAGGAATTCCATCAAAACTAATTTTCCTATAGCCTTCTAATTGCATAGGTCTTTTTTGAAAGCTTGAACTAGTGTTAACCATAGGATCAACATTAGCTTTTACATTTCTATCTACTTGTGCATTTGATTGCTGCCTAGGATCAACACCTATCCTAGCAGATGAAGTAGGAAATAAACTAGTAGCATTACTAAGTGGAATAGTAGTAGTCATAGATGGCATACCTACTTCAGTAGCAGATGGACCAAGAGCATTAGCTAATGAAGCCTTCAAGAACTAGATCTTTCTTCTCTTTTTTGCAATGGAAGCTTCAATTTTAGCCTTCTCTACTTCTCTTGCAAGGTCCTCATCTTCTTTTCTTCTTCTTCCTATTTCTATGTCCTTATTTGAAATGGGTGGTGGGACCCCTATTATTGTCACTAGTCTACTTGTTTGATGTCCCACCATCTTCTACTTTCCTTTCTCACCAGCAACAACATCAGGCCTAGTGATCTCATGCCCATCTTTAGCTTTAGGCAAAGGAACATAACTTTGCACTTGTCTAACCACATGGTCCTCCTTATCAAATTCATGATCTTTCAATAAGCACTCTTGCTCACTCCTCAAAGCTTCAAGATCACCAAAGACATCATCTTGCAAAGTCTTAGGAGCAGAAGCAAGCATCTTGTTTCTCTCCTTCATTTCATTAATCTTTCTAAGGAGAGATTGTCTTTTTATTAGAGCATTCACTTTCTCAGCCTCTCTTTCCTCTTGTAACCTCTTATTTATGGCATTCTTCTCTGCCAACTATAACCTTAATGCATTTAAATCATCAGGATCTACCATAATGTCATCAAAACCTAATGACACATCCATATCAGAAAAATTTTGATATGGTAAGTGCACTTGCCTAGGTCTCATGGGTTCTCTTCTAAAATTATCTTCATCAAGATCTAAATCAATCTCCAAACCCATCTCTCTAGCTTGTTCATCTTCACCTACAGGAAATGGACCCTTGTCCTAAAATACAGCCTCTGGAGTATCATAAAATCTATCTTCAGAGTGACCACCATCTGATCTAGAAACTTTGTCTTGTGAACCTTCCTCACTTGAGGAAACATGTGGTGCTCTACCTCTAGTACTTCTTTGTTCTCTGATGGGAGCACTAGTAGACTCACCATTCCTTCTAATCCAACTCTTCTTCTCCTGTCTAGGCAATTGCTCCAGAGTGACCTTTGGATTCTTTCTGACAAAGGACCTATTATTCCTCCTTTTATCCATGATTTACAACTTATAGCACTGGTTCTAACCTTTTGAATCACCACCCACCTAGATGGGAAATCCTTTTAACTAAATACAATGGGAAAACAAGAGTGCACTTACAACCTTTATATCTATTTGGTCAACAAAAGATTTTGACTTTACAATGTAGTCCCAATCAGAGATCCTAATAGATATATTGCTTCATTTTTGTTCTCCCTAGTAGAGTCACCATTTTGTTGGGAGTTCCCTTTGATCTTCAACTTGTAGATTTATACTTTGATGGATAACCTTAATATAACTTTGACTCTATCACCACTCCAAAGTCTATAAGGAAGAGGGCCAATTAACAAGGATCAAGAGAGATCCTCCTACACTTTGAGCCTTAATGCTCAGGTGGGTGTACCTTTCATTCACTTCTTCAAAGGACTCATAAAATGTTATGCCAATATACTCTTTACTAGCTGATTTAAGATTTTATCATTTAATTTGTGTGTGTGATTGATAATGATGAACTGCATCCAGAGAGGAGACCAGTGCCTTATACTAGGGCAAAGAGTTACTAAATAACATATATCACCCTAAAACCTTAACTCAAATACATATAAACTCAAAGTAAGTGCTTTGCCTATTACTCCCCTCACTCCCAAACATGATCATCAAATTCCCCTCTAACAATGAACTCACTAAAATCACCCTAAAGGCTTTAATCCTAACTTTGTCAGGAACTCCAAGCTGATCTCACGATACTCTTTGTTTACCATATGCTAATCCACTTTGTGACCTTAACATATATGAATCCACAATCAGAAAAGAAGACAATCAGAGATTTAAGATAGGAATTCAAGTGTATTCTCATTAATTTTCAAAAATCAATACATTACTAAGAAACAAAATACCAAAGGAAAAGACCCAAAATTAGACTATCTTTTCTCAGTGTAACACCATTAACAACCTGGGACCAAAGAAAAGTTTTGGAACCCCCACAAAATCAAAATTTCTGCAACTTATACTTCCTAGTCATCTTGGAATTCTCAAAGAGAATGCAACAAGCTATGGATGACTTAGGGTTAGGGTTTCAACCACCCAACTAATTGAAAATAGTCAAAAATTAATTTTAGGGGAAGAAAACTAGTCGGCCAAGCCAGAGAAAGATTTGCACTCATGATAGATCTTTGGGAAAGTACTGTAAATCATGAAAAATTCAAATTGTCAACCCTGCAACATGCCTCAAGCACAAAATCACATAGTACAAACCCTGCAAATGAACACGGCACACCCTGGACCACACTGCAACAACAAACAGGTCATTTCCCACCAACTCCAGTCACCTCTGCATTGAATTCTAGTCCTTCCTATTACTGGAAACCCTTCAAAAATTTGAATTGGAATAATAACGATCATTTCCATGGTGCTTGCAACAAATCGGCGGTCAAAATTTGAATCTCCATCAACTTTAAGTCATGACCATCTGATCTTCATGTTTTTCAATCTTTTAAATCTTAACTCGACTACCACCCAGGGTTTACCTTCTAGCGACTATGTGACAATGATTTTCTTATTCGCGGGATGAAAATATTAACCCACCTTTAACCTTGCGAAATGGCGACTGCAGGGAAACACTAAGCCTTGACCCCACATCTAGCGAACAAGCAACAGAAGACATCTGCCAATTCACAAAGAACTTTATAAAATCACCAAAAATTTTAGCGATTATGTGAATACACACTCGCTAAGCCGATAAAACATTTAGAGAATCACTGATTTATTGTGCGAATGAGCGAGAATCATTAAAACTTATCAGCTACTAAAACTTTATCAAGACTGCCAAACCCCACCTGGGCCCACCTACAAACTACCATGTCACTACATCATTCACCACAATCACTTAGTCATCACTGACAAAGGACCCACCGAAAAGATTTCCCCTTTAGTGAAGATCGACGACTCTCACCATAGCACTGATATATCCATCGTGTAACTCTAATCAATGATATCACAACCATCAGAGCATGTTGTGTATTAACTTCCCTGAGATTGGCGGACCCACTGATAAGTCCACCTCAGCACACCTAGACCAATCACCGTTCACCAACTAAGTACACGTAGCAGTGGACCCACCAAAAGAAAAGGCTATGTCACTCAACAGAATCAACAGTCATCTCAAAATCTCATACATCTGACACATCCCTTGCGAAGACACACCCACCATCGATCCTCTGACAAGACTAGGACCCTCTGACAACATTCTAAATCATAACATGTGGACCAATAAAATTCCTCCAAACTAGAATACCTGGCAAGTGGACCCACTTGAAAAGAAAAGCTACGTCATTAGGAAAGATCAACGATCGGCATAAGATCTCAAGCGTCTGACACATCCCTTAAGAACTTACACTAACCATCAGATGGAGATGTTGTCAGAAGACTGGGCCCAGAAACTTACGTGAACATGCGACCAAAGAAAAGGAATCCTCCATGCCAAGTCGCAAACAGTTAAGAGATAAGCCGCTAGGAACATGGGAATACGTGACCACAGGTAATTGCTAGTTTACAGAAAGTTAAGAAATGACTGCCAGGCAACATGAAAACAAGCGACAAGCCAAGAAAGAAATGCGCACATGCAAATGAGGACTTTAAGTGACTTGATAAAGTAACATGAAATTATAACAAGGCCAGGGTTAAAACAAAGGGTTTAAAATGTAACAGCTAGTTTTTTGAAAATTCTGATTAGGGCTTAGCCGGAGACATGACAATGACACAGAGACTAGGGGAAAGACAATGAAGCCATGAAATTTTTTGAACATGCCAACAATGTTTAATCATTCTTATTACACTCATGCTTCCTTATCATGATCTTACTTATCCCAAGCCAGTCCTCAATATCTTGAGAATCTCGACCATAATCCCACACCATTCCCTCATAGCCTTCATTCACCTCTTATCCTAATCTTCCTATCCTATCAATATCTTATCCCAATTGACCACTTGGTCTTGCTCAAAATGAAGAATATGAAATGTAAAATAGTTTCTCAAAAAAAATTTGACATGTTCACTCCTTTGGACCACTCGCATTCATGACATCAAATCATTATCGTATATGCTATTTAGGATTGTATCATTGGCTTTCATTTCTTATTCAAAACATGCTTCACATTTCTATATCATGTTTCCTTAGTTTGGTTAATCTTGAGAAGACTATCTTTGAGAGTTGCAATCATGCACTCCACCCATCATGACCTATTCACTTTTGTTCCATCAACTTGCTCATCCATCTGTAAATGTCCTACACCTTGCTAGACATAGGGGTGATTTAATGCGGTCTTAATTGATAATTGGTAATCTCTAGAAATCTCTAAAAAGTGAAAAATGTTCCTAAAATAATCCAAAAACATCTTAAAATTTTTCAAAATCCAAAAAAAATCTAAATATCTTAAAAATTTTAAAAAAAACCTTTAAATATTTAAAAATAAAAAAAAAAGTGAAAAATATAAAATCACAAAATCTTAGGCTCATTCCTATGCATATCTTATATATTCTTTTCATCCTTGTACATATCTCGGTTAGTTTTGTATCCTATCATCCCAACTTGGAATCAGTCAACATCTCATCCTTTAGACAATTGTATCTAGCTAGGGGCAAGTTCCTATTCATCATGTGGAGTCAAATCCTAGTCAGTACTAGATATTGTTCTAAGTGGAGTCTATTAGGAACAAAAATCCACCAATACAACTGAGAGGGGGGGATGAATCATTTGTATGAGAGATTATTAAAATTCAAACTTTGAATAGCAGCAATATCAAATCAAATGAACACAATAAATGACAACACAATAACACAATATTTGTTGTCAAGGAAACCCTGTTAAAGGTAAAACTCCAGTGGGAATTAACACCTACTAGTGATGTAATGAGATTATAGTATACTTGTTAGAAGATTCAACCCTATTACGAGTTGATTAAAACATTATAGTACATAGTCCTTGTTAGAGGATAGACCCTATTAGGAGTCAAGGAAAGAGGTAGGATCACTGCCCAAAGAAGGTTATGACCACCTTCAGAACTTACTATTTACAACACAAGTGTATGAAAGGAAATATGCAATTCTTGAACTGTCTGATAGCAACTATCTTTGCTTGATAAGTTCCAAAGAAGTATATAAGTTATCCTCTTCTCTACATCTAGTAGACACAAGCTCGCAACTTTCACAATCTTTTTTTACATCACATATACTCTCCCATCTCTTTTCAAAAGAAAAGATCTTACATATATACCCTATTACAAAATAAATGATCAGGTCGACCAATTAGGCTTTCCTAATATATAAATAATTACATAACTCCTTGCTAAAATACACACAGTATCTAAAATAAGTATACAAAAATTATATTTCAATAATTAAGGACCGACATCCATAATTCATGCTCGCCATCCATGATACATGCTACAACTCTATATTCAGCTTCCAAATAGGTCTTCTCCAGAACATATGCCACATTTGATGTCATCCTTCTTTCCCTACCTTTTTAAGATCAATGAACATTCTTTAGTGCACTATATGTCATCCCTTAAGCTTGCGTACACTAAATCCTCATCGCCTATAAGATATATCCAAAACTCAGAGATACTCTGTCAGCTTCCACTGTCATAGTCTAGTAACCAATCTTCACCAAATCTTCTATAACTCAACCAATATGCAATATTATATCATGTGATCTTAGATATAAGATCACAACACCTTCATGTACACATAACTGTGTTTGCACATTCTAAATCATCCATATGGAATCTGTACACTATAATAACCAGCATGTTCTCTTCATAGAAACCTATGTTGACATCAGTGACAAAACACAAATGATAACTATAGTAATTCCAAAATCACTCAATGTAGTGATTAAACATATTAAATGTATCCAACAATCTCGCCAATGCATTAGGAATATCCAACAATCTCCCTCTTTGGCATTGATGGCAACATATGGGGAAATCCATCAATCCAAAATTATTTTCCCAGTGTCTTTATCACATAGTCTCTTTCCCCCTTTGACAACAATGGAAAAGGGTTCCATAAGTCATCAATTGTCTTCAACAATCACTCCCCCTGAGGAGTAGATCCATACATCAAGTCTAGAATATGATAAGGCTCTGAAAAACCTCTGGACTAATGCATCCTTGCATCATTTAATTATCACTAGGAGGGGGTTTCACCCCAAGCATACCTCTAAGATACTCAAAGACATCTTTTGGAAACATTTTTATAAAGATATCTTCTATCTGTTCCTTTGTGCTAATGTATTCTAACCTTATTTCTTTCTTTGCTACCTTGTCTCTCAAGAATTGATACTTAATGGAAATATTCTTAGTTTTACAGTGCATCACAAGATTCTTTGACATGTTTACTGTACAGGTGTTATCACAATGGATAACCATTGGTTCAACAAAATTTATTCTAATATCTTTTAGCATTTGTTTCATCCAAACAATTTGAGTGCAGTTAATACCAGTAGAATCCTACTTAGATTCGGTAGTAGATTGAGCTATACAATCTTTCTTTTTACTTAGCCATGAAACTAACTTTTTCCCAAGGAAAAATGAACCTCCACTAGTACTCTTCATGTCATCAATATTCCCTACTGAATCCGCATTAGTATTGGCATGAATTTAAAAGTTATCATTTTTATCATACCATAAGCCATATTCCATTGTTCCTTTCATATATCTAAATATCCATTTTATAGAAGCTAGGTGTGTCTCTTTAGGTTCTACTTGATATCTAGCAACAATTCCAATAACATTAGTAATATCTTGTCTGGATTGAGTCATATATTGTAATCCACCAACCATTGATCTATACTTGGTCTGAAAATGTCATGCCCATAATTTATCACTCAAAAAAAACACCAACTTTTTTAAGGGTTAAATAAGTTTATGATTAGAGGTTAACGGAGGACTAAATTTTGAATGGAACAATTAACATTCATCTAAAGGTGATGATAACTAGTTTTCTAAGGTCGTCTACCACGTGGGTTTGACATACTTGAAAGGGTTCGGTTCCTTGTCATGTCATTGAAGATTACCCTATTGAACTAAGATGCCAGGGAGTAAACCAAGTCCTGTTCCTAGCAAGGCATCTCGCTTGAAGTTGAATACCAATTCAAAATGAATTACGATAAAAACTAATATCTTTAATTAGGCTCAACATCAACATAATACTACATTAGGGCATTAGGATTAATTTATTAAGGCATTGTGACAAGGTACAAGGAACCCCAATTAGCTAAATAATAGCTATAAAATTTTCATTGTTCAATAGATAAAGTGACAACATAATTTTCAAATAATAATTATATTAACTATTAGTATTCAATAATTAATACAATTATTATTTTATATATCGTCAAAGGAGAATAAATAAATTCATTATTAAAAGATAATAACTATCTTATTCACTAGTAAAATATATATATCTATATATATTTTTAAATTATAAAATAACTAATTAATATAAAAAAAATTAACAAATTTAAATGAATTAATAATTATATTAATTAATATTATATATTAATTAACATAATTATTAAATAAATAAAATTTGATAATTATTATTGTGTGTGAGTGATTTACACCTTCATGAAATAACAAGATTAACTAAAAACAACAAGAATTAGAGAAAAATAATCTAACAAATGCACAATTAATCTATCAACATCTCATGGTTCCCTAAATTGAAGTAGTAAGTGAGGCTCTCAGCTGCAAATCCTCACTAGTGACACTCTAATTATGAGAATTGAACTAAGAATGATATGCAAACTAGATCTAATTATCAAATTCTAGCTCTATTTGATAAGAAAATCTACAAAATGATCAACAATTGAAGCTAATTAACAATGAAAATGCTAAGTGAGTGATGTGGATGCAAATTGCAAGAGCTTTGTTGCAATTCAAAGATATGGAGTGGATGAATAATGCCTCAAAATGCCTTCTATTTATAAGATTTTCCCAAGGGTAGGGGGTAGAGTGAGATAACCATGGTTATGCTTGGGTAAGGTCAATTGGCTTTGCTTTGTCCCTAAATTGGGGGAAAAACATTTAAATGGTTTCAAAAGGCTGGACCATTTCAACAAAAGTGAGTGATTTGTGTCCATTTTGTCTCCTTTTTGCTTTGTTGAGGGAAATTCATGATTTATTAATTAATTAAAGTAATTAAATTTAGCCATGAAGGGTAAGAGGTTCATTTTGATTTTTCATTTCAACAACTATGTCATTAATTGAATTTAATCAATTTCTTAGTGTTTTTCCCCTTTTCAAGCTTTATTTAATCATTTAATCATTTAATTGAATTTTCCTTTGATTTGAATTGCCTTTGTTCCATTTATCAATTTTTAGTGCTATTTTGATGATTTGATGCACCTTTTTGATTGATTTAAGCCTTTGCCAATTTTCTGTGTCTAAAAATGCCCCTCTTTGAGTCGATGTGTGAAGAACACCGATTCAAAGATTCCCTTAGTATGATGATCTAATTTAGGTCCTGGTCCTGATATGCCTCTAATCATTCTGATTGATGTACTTCCTGATGACGATGATGTATCTCTGATATGATGGTGCTGATATGATTCTGATGCTTCTGATATGATACTTGATTTGATGATAGGTCCTGGTTTGATGATAGGTCCTGGGTTCACTGATAAAGGTCCTGGGTTAATTGATAAAGGTCTTGGGTTAATTGATAAAGGTCCTGGGTAGATTGATTGCTGATACGATAACGATATGATATGATACTAATATGATATGATATGATACTGATATGATATGATATGATACTGATATGCAATTGATTTGCCTCCTGATATGATACTTGATATGATATGATACCGATATGATACTGATATGATACTGATATGATATGCCCCACTGATAAATGTTTTTGATGTGATGCCCATTTGATACTCTGATGCCCCCTCAGAAATAAAACATATTAATTCCTTGATTTGAACAATTTTGAGTAGTTGGTCCAATATGTTTTCATTTCTAAAAAATATTGATGATATGCCATGACTCACAATTTTCACATCCAAGATAGATAGTTCTATTGTAGTTAAGCAAACAAGTGATTATAACAAGATAATGGTACCAATGAATGTGATTTGTCAATCTCATAGGATAGTTCTGATAGGTATAAATCAATCAGTCTGAAAACTGATATGATTTGAAACTGCTGCTTCATTCTCAGGACACAGAGACACGAATGATGGTACTGGGTGTGATTTCTTGATACTTTGATAGGATTGATTGACGTAAGATGACTCACTAATATAAAATACTGATATGATTCCCTTGATTTGTGAAACAAGCACATTTTCATAAATGATATATATATATGGACCTTAGCTTCTTGGATATTTGGATTTAAGTCATGAGTTGACCCAGCTAGAGTATATGTTATTGAGATGATTGATTATGGAGCTCTTTCATTTTGTTGATATTGTATCATGATATTTTAGTTATTGATCAGGACTTGGATGTATCACTTTGATGACATTGTATCTTTGATTAGACAAAGTTCATGGATCTTTGATATTATGGACACTTATTTATGATTTATGGACTTTCCTTGATTCTTGATTGAATGACCCATTTTATGATTGATCAAGATTTCAATTGAATGAACCCCCTTTTCCCTTGGAAAAATACTACAAACAAATGCACATGCAATTAATCTAACATGATAATGCAATTAACCTTCCATGATAATGCAATGCAATGCAGCTAAGTGTCACTAGCTTTTAGCAAATAAATGTCTTGAGGATAAATTTTCATCATTGAGCATTTTGGGACCGGAAAGAAAGTACAATCACCACTGCCCACTGACATGATGATATGAATACCACTTTTTATCGCATTTGGTAACCTCCTTTTTGAACTAGTACAACCCACACTAGTCGAATAAACCAACTATGAGAGTATGAATACCAGTTTCAACGAATTCAATGTTGCATAAACAAGCAAAGGTCAACCTTCCACCCTATATGAAAGTCCTCGATGGTTCTTTGATGACCATGTCGTTAGACGAATTCACATAAGTTGTTGGATATCCCTCAAGATAGTCACTCAAAGGCAAGAAAAATATCATGTCTCCATCATTGCCAATCTAGTCGAAACATCATCGATTAGCTAAAAAGATGTGATAAAATCAATGTAAGTAAAGATCATCAAAAGAAAGCTTCAAGTGTTTTGCAATGTTTCATGATTTTCAAAAAGTATTTCCAAGTATTCTGATCTTTTTAAAGTGTTTTGTCAATTTTTAATCCCGAATAATAAAGTCAATGAAGGCTCATGGATCAAGTTGTGGTAATTGAATTCTTGGTTAGTGAACAATGATATCCATCAAAGGTTCACGAAAATCTTCTTCTCTCTTCTGAAGCTCTGATAAGTCTCTCTGATGTGACTAAATATTGTACTATTGAATCCTTTTTGGGTTTAATGCCTTGCTTCATGTGAATTCATGCATGTTGTTGAAATCCGCTGATTAAGATCAAATGCCCCAGTTGGATAGAAAAAATATTGGACTTGAGAAAACTTCCAAAATATTATCGAAGCTCAGTTTATGCAAGATGTAGCTCAAAGCACTTTATGCTTTCCTTTTTTTTTACCAGCTCTCAAACAAGATCACATTGGTTTTCCCCCAATGTCTAGCAAGATATAGAACATGAAAGATGGATTTGCAAGCTGATGGATTAGAAATGGAAAGGCTATGATGGAAGAAGTATGTGAATGTGACCCATAGGACTATCTCCTCAAGAGTACCCAAGCTAAGGAAAAAATGATATAGCAATGTGAAGCATGTTTTTGGATAAGCCATGGAAGTCAATTGTGCAGGGCTAGATAGTGTATAGGATAACGATCTGCTGCCATGAAAAGGAGTGATCCAAAAGAGTGGACATGTCAAGAAGTTTTTGATAACAATTTTTTTTTTTAAGCTCTTCATCTTGATCAAGACCAAGGGTCAATTTGGGTAAGATGTGTATAAGATAACACAATCAAGATAAAGGAGTGATGGAGGCTATGAAGGGATGTTTTGGGATTATGAAAAAGTTGATGGAATAATGGAGGTGAATTTGGGATAAGCAAGATCATGATAGGGTAACATGGATGCAACAAGTACATAAGTTGATGGAAAGTATAACGGATGTCAAGATACTCAATGCTCATGGATGTGTTCAACCTTGTCAAGATGAAGGTGATAGAGGAAATATGGATGAAACTTGCCCCCAAGTGTAGAGTGCAAGAAGGAAGAATTACGCATGACGCCTATTTGCCAGGTTTTCATCATGGTACTTGTCTAAGGCGCCACAAGAAGTGGTTTTCACCCTAGATTTATTTCTTTTTATTTTTGCTACCAAGGTGTCTATTCCTAGGTTTTCACCAAGGCACTTTTTCTCTTTTTTCATTTTTTTCTTTTTTTCTTTGTTTTTTTCTTTTTTTGTATTTTTCAATATTTTCTCAACATCGAAATCTTTGGACAATGCTCCTCTGAAAGATATGCTATAATAAACCATGGGTATGACTAGGATGCTCAAAGATATTGATAAGAGGGATGGAAGTACGGAAAGTATGCATTGGAAAATGAATATGAGGATAAGAAAAAAGTATGTTGAAGATGGAAATGTTGGCAAGATCAACTTTGACACACACTTTGAAGAGTGGTGGAATGATGGAGGAACAATAGATGACGGAGGTAAGGATCTTTTTGAGATAGTGGATTTTGGGATGTAAGAAGATGAAGGATGTTTGGAAGGAGATGGAATGGAAGCCTTTGGAAGCTTGAATGTCAATTTTGATTCTTCTTTTGTGTGCAAGTCTTTCAACAATGACTTGGGAATCCACATATTCTTTGATTTTTCTTCCTTTTGGAATGCTTTTGAATGCATTTCTTCAATGAGGGATTTAGGAACACACATTTTATTTTTTTCTTTTTGCTTGATGGACCTTTGTGGCCTTTTGGATATTTCATTTTTCTTTTCATTCACATGTTGATTAGATGGGACATTGTGATTTTGATGCACATATGGATTCTTGGATTTATGATTTTTATGTTGCACATCAACATTGCTTCCAAAAGACTTAGGAATTGTGGATGAATAGGAATAATATGGATGGTTCATATGGATTGGTGTTTGGACATTCTTCAAGTATGTGTGTCTTTGTTGATCTTGATACATGGTAGGGTAAGTGAATGGATAGCTAGGGATGATAGGAATGGTTGATGGGGGAATATATGGACCTAGTATGGATGGAAGGAATGAAGACTTTTGTTTTGGGACATAGGCACCCAAAATGGATTTAGAGGATAGTGGAGGTATGTGGTTGTATTTGAATGGAGGGATATAAGGTGTGAAAGGGATATCAATATCTTTGGAAGGAACTGCATCGTCAACGTTCTCATCTTTAAGATTTATCTTTATACTAATAGGCTC
Source organism: Chamaecyparis obtusa (assembly GCA_027943335.1). Lineage (NCBI taxonomy): Eukaryota > Viridiplantae > Streptophyta > Pinopsida > Cupressales > Cupressaceae > Chamaecyparis > Chamaecyparis obtusa. The sequence goes on from BSBK01000847.1 coordinate 149,803, forward strand.
ATGAGTAGCTTTGATAGGAACACATTTGATAGGATCAACTAAAGCTTGAAGGGATTTATTATCTTGCAAGGGATTTGGAAGAATGATGGTTTCTTGAGGTGAACATGGAGGAATATGACAAGGAAATGATGGGATGATTTGATCTTGACAAGGATCTTTGAATTGTGTAGCGAAGGTATTTTGCTCTTGATTTTCAATATGCTCATTGGAAGTTATGGAAGGGATATCTTGATCTTGCTTGGGAAGTGGAGAAAATATGGAACTTGGAAGGGTACTTTGTTCTTGGAACGGAAGGATATCATCTTGAAAGACATGAAAGGATGCAAGGGGATCATCACAAGGTTCAAGGGATATGGGACCTTCATCAAATATGGGAGGGGTTTGTATATAATCTTGATCTTGATCTTTATCAATATTTATCTCTTTTCTCTTTGGATTATCCTCTTGACATGAAGCCACTTCTAAGGACAAGGTAGATGTTTGGATATGTATGGGGGATGTTTGGAGGTATGGTGTAGGATCCTCTTGAATAGGTATAATAGGTGTTGAGGCACATGAAGCTTTGGGTTCTAAGATCTTTGAAGCATGGAAACAATCTGCAGCAAGATGTAAGTTAGCTTGGGTTTCTTTTAGAGGTAGCCCTTGAGGGTAGACATAGTTAATGGGAAAAGTGTTATCATTAGGTTCACTTTTTGATGGAGGAATTTTGGATAATTGTGGAGCTTTGGGAGATGAAGAAAAGATGAAAGGAATGCTAGCTATGGGAGGGTCTTTGCTAGATAGAGGTTCGGGAGATGGATGAAGGATGAAAGGTGTACAAGTCATCCAGGGAGAAACCTTGTTAGGAGATGGACAAAGGATGAATGGATTACTCTTGCTATATGGAGGTTTTTGAATTAGATCTTGCTTGAGAGCGGTATTTTTCACTCCATATTCTTTATTATCTTGATCACAAATAGGTTGATTATGCAATTTCCTTTGATCTGAGATAACTTTGTTTCTCTTAAATGCTTCCTTTTGTGAGGAGGATGAAGATACGGATGGCCCATCATCATAAAGGAATGGCCAAATTGATCTTAATGATGGCTTTTTAGATAAAGTATCTTTTTTTTTTTCTTCATCCTTTCTCAAAGTTGATGTGTCATAATTACGAGGAAGCTTAGCTCCTGATTGAGCTAAAGTTAGGAAATATGCTTCTTTATCCCAGTCCAAAATTCGTTCCATTATTTCTATAAACACGGGATCTTGGGATGCTCTCACAACATCATCTTTAGACACCTCATCACTTTGAAAAGAATAGCTTGATATTAATAATGGCATTTTATATGATGTATCTCTTTAGTTTTCCTCATTCTTTCTCAAGGTTGATGTGTCATAATTATAAGGAAGTTTAGCTCCTGCTTGAGCTAAAGCTAGAAAATATGTGTCTTTATCCCACTTCAAAAGTAATTCCATTATTTCCAGAAACACAGGACTTTGGGATGCTTCAAAAATGTCATCTTCAGACACCTCATCACTTTGATTCCTATGGAGATCTTGATCTTGACTTTGATAATTATGCTCCATAATAGGGTTTATTTGTTTCCCAAATAAACTTCCTTCATGAATTTCAATCCGGTTGGGTTGGTTTGGAATGGGTAAATGGTATTGATCAATTTTTTAAGATTTAAAAATTTTAATTGTATTTTGATCAAGTACTTTGGAACTTCTTGTTTGAAAAGTTGAAGACAATCTCAACACACACATCAATAATTCACCATATCCCTAGATCATTCTAATGTGTATATTCTCGAATGTTTCCACGGGTTTGATCACAAGAAAGACTTCCAAGCAAGCTACCTAGCACAAATTTGGCTTTTAAATGGCTCTATTAGGTAGTTTTTGCTATTTTACCGTTATGTAGTAAGTTTTTCGTTCAAAATAGATCTTAGCCTTTCATCCCCCCAAGTATGTTAAGGGGCTTTCCACACGCACCAAAGCATGATTTTGCGCAATCCGTTAAGACTACTAGAGGAAGTTCGAAAGAGCTAAAATCCTTTTTGTCGTGCACCCCATTAAGGATACACGCGTTTCATTTTATAGTGGGTCGGATTCTCATGGCAAAAGCAAGTGTATCCCACTTTGGGCTGTCCCTCTCACCGGCCCTTTTAAGGCAATCTCGAGAGGTGAGCCCACTAAGTTTTAAACATGTTCATTTGAAAGCATGAAAAGTGGATTTGGTAGAGCAAGTTTGGGAATTTGATTCACTCAAAGAGTGAAGAGCATATCCCTATTGCTTTTCCCTTATCCCAAACACTCACAATCAATTTGGTTCTTTTTCAACCCCGTGACAAAGGGGTTCTTAGAATTGAAGTGTTTATTTTTTTCCTTTTATGATTAAACTATGTTTTGAACTTTAAAAATGCCACAAGCTAAGGGAATGTGCAAGCTTGATAAAAGAAATACCTCAAACGATGCTAGCAAAGGCTAGGCACATTTTTAAGTAGTAGATTTTCTTGTTTTCTCTCCAAATCCTTCCCTTACCTTAGCAAAACATTCCCTCCACCAACAAGTTAGTCAGCACAAATTCATACAAAGTGAGGGGAAACCAAAATCAAAAAGCTTAAAATGATCAAATTGATTATGCTCTTGATTTATTTTGAACTCAAATATTTGCAAATTAAATCCAAAAGGTGCAAGGTATACTCTAATAGCACTTTTCTGTGACAGAGCATGTACTTGAGACAAAAAAAAATGATAGTGAAGTTAGCATACAGTCCTTATTTTAACATTTTTGACAAAATAGAGAAAATACAGTCAGGTGACATCATCCAGACTATAGGCGAGATAAAATTTAACAAAGACGTGACTACTTTAACCGCGAGCATCACCAAAAGGGGCTCAAGCGAGATTAAAATAGACAAGTACGATATTAAATTTTTCAAACGCGTGAAATCTTTAATACATGTGACAACAAAAATTACTCTGATACAATATAAATGCTAAACCAGGGGACATTGTCCATGCTAAATGCGAGATCTAATTTAATAAAGACGTAATTACTTTAACTGCGAGCATCACCAAAAGGGGCTCAAGCAAGATTAAAGTAATCAAGTGTGATATCAAATTAAAATAATGTGTGAATTATTTATTGCAAGTGACAAATTAATTAAAATAAGCAACATTTTATTAATTGAAGGCGACATTTAAAATACTCAAAGCGAGAAATTAAATGCGAAAGGCAGGAAACTCCCTTTACACCAGGCGTAAACTTATTCCTCGGCCGCGGCTTTTAATTCTGTCCAGACGACATCTAAATGACCAAAGGCATCAGCTGCTTGTCAGTGACGTGAGAATTTAATTTCCGCAGGCGTGATTTCTTTCTCCAGAAGCGTGATTCTACAGGCTGATAAGCGTGATCGTTCAGACTCCAGGCGACATTTTAATTTCCGCAAGCGACATCTCTTTTCTTTAGGCATGATTTCTTTACCGACAGGCATGATTTCTTTCCTGTAACCTGCAAACAGTGAGCAAAATCATGCAATTCTAGCCTAAATTTTGCAAATAACATGGAAATTATGATAAATTTGAGGCTTAGGGCCCCACGGTGGGCACCATTTGTGTGTGAGTGATTTACACCTTCATGAAATAACAAGATTAACTAAAAACAACAAGAATTAGAGCAAAATAATCTAACAAATGCACAATTAATCTATCAACATCTCATGGTTCTCTAAATTGAAGTAGTAAGTGAGGCTCTCAGCTGCAAATCCTCACTAGTGACACTCTAATTATGAGAATTAAACTAAGAATGATATGCAAACTAGATCTAATTATCAAATTATAAGTCTATTTGATAAGAAAATCTACAAAATGATCAACAATTGAAGCTAATTAACAATGAAAATGCTAAGTGAGTGATGTGGATGCAAATTGCAAGAGCTTTGCTGCAATTCAAAGATATGGAGTGGATGAATAATGCCTCAAAATGCCTTCTATTTATAAGATTTTCTCAAGGGTAGGGGGTAGAGTGAGATAACCATGGTTATGCTTGGGTAAGGTCAATTACCTTTGCTTTGTCCCTAAATTGGGGGACAAACATTTAAATGGTTTCAAAAGGCTGGACCATTTCAACAAAAGTGAGTGATTTGTGTCCATTTTGTCTCTTTTTTGCTTTGTTGAGGGAAATTCATGATTTATTAATTAATTAAAGTAATTAAATTTAGCCATGAAGGGTAAGAGGTTCATTTTGATTTTTCATTTCAACAACTATGTCATTAATTGAATTTAATCAATTTCTTAGTGTTTTTCCCCTTTTCAAGCTTTATTTAATCAGTTAATCATTTAATTGAATTTTCCTTTGATTTGAATTGCCTTTGTTCCATTTATCAATTTTTAGTGCTATTTTGATGATTTGATGCACCTTTTTGATTGATTTAAGCCTTTGCCAATTTTCTGTGTCTATAATTATATATATTAATATTAATTAAAATAAATAATAAATAATTAAATAAATATTATTTATAATAATTAATATTATTAGTATTAATTATTATATATAACATAAAATAATTTTTTTTTAAAACAAATTAAAAAAATGCATAGCACTTTATGTTTAAAGTCCCCATAGGGATTGGTAGACCCTGCCGCTAGTAGTGGCCCTGCCGTAGCAGGACTGCCATGCAGCAGGCAGTCTCCCTCATACTTAGATTCGATAGTAGATTGAGCTATACAATCTTTCTTTTTACTTAGCCATGAAACTAACTTTTCCCCAAGGAAAAATGAACCTCCACTAGTACTCTGCATGTCATCAATATTCCCTGCCAAATCCACATCAGTATAGGCATGAATTTAAAAGTTATCAATTCTATCATACCATAAGCCATATTCCATTGTTCCTTTCATATTTCTAAATATCCTTTTTATAGAAGCTAGGTGTGTCTCTTTAGGTTCTACCTGATATCTAGCAACAATTCCAACAACATTAGTAATATCTTGTCTGGAGTGAGTCATATATTGTAATCCACCAACCATTGATCTATACTTGGTCTGAAAAACACTCTTTGTCTCATCATTTTTTGTTAGCTTATGACCAATCACCATGGGTGTACCAACTAGTTTACAGTCTTCCATTCCAAACTTTTTCAACATTTCTTTAAGATACTTAGTCTATGAAATAAAAATTCTATTTTTTCTCTGATTTATTTACAGTCCAAGAAAGAATTTCATTTCCCCTATCATGGATATCTCAAATTCATTCTCCATTTCTTTAGAAAATTTCTTACACATTTTATCATTCCCTCCAAAGATAATATCATCAACAAAAACTTCTATTATCAGAATTCCATCTTCACTAGTTCTTAAATACATGTTACTGTCAACATTACCTTTTATGAATCCAAGTTGAAGTATTTGTCTAACCTTACATACCATGCCCTTGGAGATTGCTTCAGTCCATACAGTTCCTTCTTCAACCTGCATACCATGTCTTCATCTTCGGATAGAGGAAATCCATCAGGTTGTTCTATATAAACTTCTTCTTCAAGATCCCCATTCAAAAATGCAGATTTTACATCCATCTGATATACCTTGAAGTCCTTATGTGCAGCATAATACAAAAATAATCTCATGACTTCTATCCTAGCATCAAGATCAAATGTTTCTTCAAAATCTATGTCTTCTTGTTGTGAATAACCTTTGTATACTAATCTTTCTTTTTTTCTTACAACAATTCCTTCTTCATTCATTTTGTTTCTAAAAACTAACTTAGTTCCTATCACATTTTTGTCTTTAGATCTAAGAACCAATTCCCAAGTGTTATTTTTATTTATCCGATCTAACTCTTCCTTCATATCTTTGATACAAGATTCATCTCTACAAGCTTCATCAATAGTCTTTGGTTCAACTTGAGAAATCAAAAAAAAGTCTTCCCTTGTCTTTGATCTAGTCATTATTCCTTGACTTGTATTACCAATAATTTGATTTTCAAGATTATTTCTCTTAACATACCTCGAAGTCTTAGGAATATCGGTAGCCTCATTTATGTCATCATCACAAGTCTCATTTTCACATTCAATCACAGCAAGCTCTTCTTCTTCTGTAGTAGCAGCCTCCTTGATCTCTGTATTCTAATTATAATCATACATTCTCTCTTGTATCTGAAAGTTTTCATCTATCTTCAAATTGTTACTTTCAATCATCTTCCTTAATCTCATGTTAAAGCATTTGCAAGCCATGCTTTTAGTATAAATAACCAAGGAAAATTCCTTCATTGCTTGTACCTTCTTTGATTTGAATTATGTTCAATGTATATACTATTTTCTTAATAGCTTCTCTCCAATGCACATGGGATATATTTCCTTCAAGCAACATAGTCCTAGCAGCATCCAATATTGTTATGTTTCTTTGCTTTGCTATCCCATTTTTCTATGGAGTCCTAGGAGTAGAGGTCTATCTTTGTATTCCACACTCTTTAAAATATGAATTGAACAGATATGAAGTAAATTCTCCACCTCTATCTGATCTCAGACATTTTATCTTTAATCCTGATTCATTCTCTACTTTTGTTTTAAATATCTTGAATTTTTCAAATGCTTCTAATTTCTCCTTTAAGTAAGTGATCCACATCATTCTAGAAAAGTCATCAACAAAAGTTATAAAGTACCTTTCACTATAGTATGGTCTTGTCCTTGTAGCTCCACATAGGTATGTATGTACTAGATCTAACTTTCTTTTTCTTGTATATGATTTACTTTTATAGCTACTTCTAGTCTTTTTTCCCATAACACATTCTCTACACATGGTGTTAGATGGTTTTACAATTTTTAATAGGTCTTGTTATCTCTATTTGAGCATTAAGTATTGTCATTAGTATCAAAGAAGATCAATCAATTACCTATGCTATTCAATCGATAAGGAAGAACTACAAGCTATATATGCTAGTCAGTTAACTATATAAGTCTTCATACCGAGTAGTCACAAGGCAATACCGAGAACTAAAAAGAAATAGTTTGAACCAAGCACTAGAGAATTTTTACTGAGCATCAATGTACACCAATACTAAGCATCAGTATATACTAATACCGAGCTTCAGTAAACACTGAGTAGACTGGACACCAAGCACCAATGTATTTATCAAACAATATTGATAGTGTTTATCGAGCAATCTAGGAAATGGTGTAGTAATAAATTTTGGCACATTTATCTATGCAGATGGTTACAATAGAACCACAAAATGTTTTACCAAGATCAAGGATCATTTATTATAGATGTAATCATTAAATGTGATGATGATCTCTATGTAATTTTTAGATCTAGATTTTTTTTGTATACCGTAGATCTTAGGTTATTTTCCTAAGATGATGTAAACCTAATTAGGTTATGAAGGCTAAGAGGTGATGGAAATCATAGTAGTATGCTATATATTTGTATTTCATGACATTTTGGAATAGAGTCTTGATAAGTTTTGACATAATAATATGAAGGACTATAAGGAGATGTTGAAGCAAGTAGTCATCTTTAAGACATCAACATTCAGACAAGGTTGAGTAGTGTATGAACCCTAAAATGGTCGCCTAGACTTTGGGCCCCCATTCTTGCAATTTATCAAATCCCTGAATCAATATTTTCAAAAATCAACATTTTTCAAATATATCAATTTTCTTGATCAAATCATAATCAATTCGATATTTCCTAAAGTTTGAGCCTTATTTAATTTAAAAGAAAAATAAAAATAAAAATCTCATTTAATTAAGAGAACATGCTCTCTTTTAATTAATTAAAAATCTCTTTTAATTAAATAATAAAATCACTTTATCCTAAGCCTTTATTTAATTAAAAGGAATTTCCTCCCCTTTTATTTAAATAAAAAATATCCACTTTTCTTCTTATCCTTGTTGCACAAATAAAGCATTTAATTCTTATTTATAAAGAAAAATAAAATAAAAAATAAAAGAAAAGTACTTTTGCCTCACATGGACATAAATTAAATGCTCAACATAAAGTAAATGCTTCTAATTTTCCTATTGGAGGATATTTGTGCACAAGGATCAAGCTTCTTTTTTTCTCCATCATTGATTAAGTCTTTTGCCTCTTAATCTCCATGGTCCATTATTTTTCACTTCCTATAAAAGAAGAGCTCTCTTCCTCATTTGCACACACCATACATACTTGAATTATTATGCTACAGGTTTTCTAAGTCATTGAAGCTTTTGGAGATATTCTTGCATCAAGTTTTGAAGATTTGGAGCATCATTGGCATTCATCTTGCATCTACATCACATCTTAGCTTGCATCATAGTTTCATTATCATGGTATCATTTCCTTTCGTGTTTTAGATTAATCTCACATAGTTTAATTAGAGGGTTTGTAACTCTTTCATTTCCATTTTCATAGCTTAATTGCATCTTCATTCTCATAAGATTAATTTGCATTCTCATATAGATTTTCATAGCATTGCATTCATTTGGAATCTCTCATTGTGTGGTTGACTAGAAAGGTCATGAGTTTATAGCCCTAGCTGAGAGCAATTTTACAAATCTTGCAACTCCATGCATAGAGAGCTATGGATCGATTTGTGAGGGCTCATTCTTGAGTTTTCTTGCATGTAAGGATTCATAGAAGTGTGACAACATTTTAGCACACATTTTTTGGCACCCACTGTGGGGCAACCCACTTTTTACATGCTGGTTTTGATTATTTTTGGAGCTAACCCTTGTGTAGATTTGTTTCGAGATGAAAAACCTTAGATTTTAAAGATTTGATCATATCTCCCAAACGGCTTGGTATTTTGGTTTGAAAACTTTTTTGTAGATTGGTGACATATTAGAGAAGTTCCAAAAAAAAATTTAGAATTTTTGGAGGTGATTTGTATTTTTTATAATTTTTTCTTGATTTTTCATTAAAAAATCAATTTTTGGCACAAATCAGCGTATTTTTAGAAATTTTTACATTTCTGGAAAGGTCTTGGAATTATACAGGGGTCCATTCACTATGTTTTTAATTTAGAAATCATATCATAGCTCATTTGATCAATTTATAAAAACTAGTCTATTTTGGTAAAATGGGTCTCTAGGGCACAAATGAAGAGATTTTTCTAAAATTTTTACATTTTTGAAAAGATCTTTATTTTTTTATAGAGGTCTCTTTTGTGCATTTTGGGTTTAGGGTGCGAATTTATGTGGTAAAAATCAGATCTTGTTGACTAGGTCAAATGCAAAAAAAATAAAATTTGGTGATGGGTATGCACTTATTTTTCATTGTTCATTGCATGATATGAGTTATCATTTGGATTATTTGCTGGTTATCATTGCTCCTAATAATTGATTTTCAGATCTAACCCTAGGATTTGCATAAGTTGGATATACATTGCATATCTTGTTTGCTTGTTTTCTTGTCTTGTTCATTTGAAGGTGCATGGCTTGCTTTCATGAAAAATGCTTAAAACAAACAAAAAAAGGTTGAATCTACTAAGCGCATTGTGTTGGACTTGAGGTATTTTGTTACAACTCTATAACATTTAGATTTTGGAATTAAAATTGAACCTCTCATGTGTCTGGCTTGAGTGTTTACATGCTTTCATAGAACACATTTCAATTGATGCTCTTAATGGAAAATGAATGAACATAGATTTGTTTTCATACAAGTTTGTGTAAGTGAATGCTTGTGTTTGAACCTTAAGTAATTCTTGGTTTCAATATCAAATATCTCATTGAGTGATTGAGGGCATGCATTCATTCTTTGTTTACATAGGGAGTTAAATGCACCACTTTGTGGACTCACTCTATGTTTTCTTGGAAAGTTAAATATTCCATTGATTCAACCCTTTGTCATTTGTGAGTAGTATTGATAAGAAACTTTAGATTACCTGTGATTGATCTAGATTGCTATCTTGGGTTATTGGACTCGCTAATCTGTCGGCCCCTCATTTCTACCCCGTGGTTGCAAGATCAGCGCCACATTAAAGGGGAGGGGTCTACAGGAAAGAAGCGTTAATTGCTCCACTAGGCAACCCTTTTGTGCTTTTTAGAACTCACTTGTTTTCTAAGGTGTGGACTCACTTTGAGTTGATGTGAGGAGTTAAATGTTCCACTTTTGGACTCACTTTGAGTTGGTGTGAAGAGTTAAATGTTCCACTTTTGGACTCACTTTGAGTTTGTGTCAAGGGTTAAGTGTTCTACTTTTTTGGACTCACTTCACATTCTCTTGAAGGGTTAAATGTTCCACTTTTAGACTCACTTCATATTATCTTAAAGGGTTAAATGTTCCACTTTTGGACTCACTTCGCATTTACTTGAAGAGTTAAGTGTTCCACCTTTAGTGCTCTAAATACTTTTGATAGTGAATTACTTAGTTTTTATTTCTAGAAGGCCTACTTGGGGACACACCACCTCAAGGGATGACCTTAACTCCTGTGTTCTGGCAGAGTATAAATATCGGGAGGTGAATCCAAAGACACCTCTCTTGGGAATTGATTTTGATATCACTCTTGGCTAAGCCTCAAAGAACTTTATACCTTTGAGAAGTGAAGAAGGAGATTTGGGTTACCGTCTCCCCCCAGTTGTGTGATTTTGGATTCTTCTCATCTACGGATTTGGGCCTCACGTACCTTTTGTATATCGAGGACTCCTTTTAGAAAGCCACGTATATCCTTGTAGATAGCTTGTTAAGGTGTTGTTGTGTTCTATGTGCCTGCTAAAATATTTTCAAGAACATACACAAATAGAATCTTTAAGGAGTAGCATACTAAGTCACTATCTCTATTCATGCACAAGGTTGCTTTGTCCCTTGCTCATTGTTTGAAGATTATTTGCTTGAACTCCCTGGTTCCTCTTCTATGTGCTTGATCATCATTGCGAAATCTTTTGAAAGATCTATTTGGAATATTGAAACTGAGTTCCGTCCTGCTGTGGTGAGTTCTCCTTAGAAGCTTGGTCTTCCTTGGTTAGTCCAGGTCAGATCCTAAGTGTTGTCATGTTGCTCAACATCTCAATGAACGTTATGGTATCAATTGCGCAAGATGAATCTTAATCTTCTTCTTTCTTCTCCATTTCCCATGTTCTTCTAAAGTCTTCTATTCCCATGGGAAATTCTTCTTCTTCTTCTTGATTCTTTTCCTCTTACTTTTCTAGTCTACTTTCTCCCATTCATCTATTCATTTCTTCCATGCTTGATTCCTCCTCTTCTATAACCATGAATCTTGACTATCTAGTTTTGGAACCTTTATTAAGAATAGATGATCTTGAGCTCATTGACATATTTGAAAACTATTGTTCCTCCAAAATTCTCATGAGTGATGAATTTATAGAAAAAATAAAAGAAAAGATGATTAAATCAGATGCCTTTGCTAGAATCATAAACATGATCATATCACGATCTTCTTCTTCCAAACATTCTTCATCATCTAAATCTTCTCATTCTTCTTCACCTTCCAAGTCTTATAATGACTCTTCCAGAAATCATTCTCATTTTTCATCTTCTAAGTCTTATCATGATTCTTCTAAACACTATTCACATTCTTCATCTTCCAAATCTTATCATGACTCTTCTAAACATCATTTGAATTTTTCATTATCCAAGTCCTCTTCCTACACTAAGTCTTCAATTTCCTCTTCTTCACGATCTCATTCTTCTTCTACTTCTTCAAAGAGTCTTACTTGTCTTCACAAGACATACCATAAAGAGCAACGTGATAGTCCTTATGATGTCTCTTCCACAAAGAGTGACACACCCACCTATGATGACTATGATGATGGACAATGTAGTGATGCCTATGAAACTTCTATTCCTAAGCATCATCCTTGTGGTACATTTGTGATTTCTAAGGGGGATTCGTATTGGGTAGACTTTGATGGTGATCCATATGACTCTAAATTTGAAGAATTCTTTGATGATTTTTGCGAACAATACAATATTCCTATTAAGGAAGAGAAAATCTACCGCGCTGATTTCAAACGTCAAAAGAATCTCTCCTCTAAAAGTTCTCATGCTGAAAATAAAAGTTGCACTCTCAAGCAAGATCATATTAATGTTGAACCTTTGTCTTGTGATGGTTCCCTTCCATCCTCTACTTCCTCCAATGCCCATACATTTCCTAAAGCTTTCGAGTCTTCCAAATCTATCACAAATCCTTCATCCAACAAAGATCCTAAGGCTTTCCATGCAGTTCCCTATAGTTATCCTCAAGGGCTACCTCTTAAAGAAACTCAAGCTAACCTTCACTTTGCTACAAATACTTCTAATGATGCTAAACTGAAAGATCTTAAGCCTTTGTTTGCTATACTACCTACTTCAGCTAATTCTTCACTATCTCTTCCAAAGTCTTCCATACAACTCCAACCTACTTCCTTGTCCTTAGAAGTGGCTCCATGTCAAGAGGACTCTAAAAATGATAAATAAAAATCAAGATCAAGAACCCTCCATGTCATCCAATCCTGTTCATAATATCTCTTATTCGTTGAATGGTTCTTTTGATCCTCTACGCTCTTCTGTATTCATTCCACCATCTCCTAAGCAAGATCAAGCTACTACTTACACTATTGAGCTTATTGATAATCAAAATAACCTTACCACACTTGCGCTTTCCAAAGATGATACTTCCATTAAGGTTATTAAAAATGGTGTTGTTACTTCCGATGTTAAGCCTATTGAAAATCAACAAAAAAATGATGCGCTTATGCTATCTAAAGATCCTTGTCAAGATCAAAGTCTTTCATCTTCTTGTTCTACCGCTCCATGCTCACTTCCACTTTCTAATCTTCCTAAATCTTCGTAAGCTTTGAACAATCCTATCAAAGAAGTTGCTCCTATTCAAGATGCTCATGATCCTATTGCAAATTCTAATGCTCCCTCTAAAGATGCTGATGTCTTTGGTTGTCATATAGATGCTGATGAACTTAATGATTATCCTTTTGCATCTTCCACCTTCATCCTTGGACCTCCTCCACCAATACTAAAGGCTTCATGTCTTCCTTCCATCTTGGGCCCTTATGTCCCTTCACTTTCCCCTCCTAATTCTCTTAATTTGTCATCCATCTTGGGTCCTTACATCCCTCCATCTCCTATCTTTCCTCAAGATCAACATAGATGCATACCCTCGAATCCTTTTCATCCACCCACCCATCTAAACCAGTCATATTCTCCTCCTTCCACAAATCCCAAGTCTTTTGGAAGTAACTTGAATGTTCAATACAAGAAAAAGAAGCAATACAAGAATCCATCAAAAAAAGAAGATCACCATGTCTCCTCTAATTGACATGGAGGTATAAAGTCAAAAGAGATATCTAAGAAGAAAACTACAAGACAAGTATGGGTTCCAAAATCCATCATTGAAGATATTCTCTCTAACACATCAAAAGAAAATAAAAAACTTAAAGCTATATGGATTCCAAAGTCTCTCTTGAAAGAGTCTAATGTTGAACAAAAAGTGAAGTTGACATTCAAGCTTCCAAAGGCTTCCACTTCATCTTCTTCCAAAAATATTCTTCAATTCCATGCACCTAAACCACAACCTCTGCTAAACATTCACCATATTCCTTCACGAATTCCTTCCCTCACATTTTCTCTACCCTCTCGCCACCCTTCAAGTTGTGTGTTGATGTTGATCTTGCCTTCCTTTCCATCTACCCTTTCACAATCCTTTCATTCATTATCTTTCTACCTTCTATCATTTTTCTTCATTTGCCTATTCCTCCTATCTTCCAACCTCACTCGCTTTACATAAAACCTTATCCTCCATTTTTCCCTCCCATTTTCCTTTTCCTATCAGTATCTTTGAGCATATTAATTTGGATCCTTGGCATATCATGGTTTATCCTTTCAAGGAGCATTATCTAAAAAGCTTGCCTTCTTCCAAAAAATAGAAAATTCAAAAAAATAGAAAAAATTCAAAAAGAAAACAAAAAAAAAATGAAAATGAAAAAATTGAAAATGTGCCTTGGTGAAAACTTGGAAACAGGCACCTTGGTAGCAAAAGTAAAGAGAAATAAATTCATCCTATGGTGAAAACCAGTCCCTTGTGGCGCCTTGGATAAGTACCATGATGAAAACCTGGTAATCAGGCAAAATGCGTAGTTCTTCTACATTTTTCATCCATTCCATCTTCTCTCTTTGATCTTGACAATGTTGACCTATACTTGAATATTTGGCTATCTTGTGAGCTATCTTACAATGATCTTGTTTTCATTACATTCATGTTTAGCCTTCACTTTCATTTTCCTTCATTCATTCTAGCCTTTCACTATCCTTTTCCCCCTTGGTCTTGATCTAATAAAAAGAGTAAAACATGATGCTATGAAGTCTCTTGACATGTCTACCCTCTTTGGATTGCATCCTTTTGTGCTCTTACATTGCTTTGTGGCTTATCCTATGCTGGTCTTTCATTGCTTATCCAAATGTTCTTTGCATGACAATTTTTCCCTAGCTTAGGTATTCTTGAAGAGTTTGACCTTGAAGATGTCTTCCCTTCATTCGCTTTCATTCTCCTTTCCTCCACCAGCTTGCTTATCCATCTTGTTTTCCACCTTGCTAGACATTGGGACTACACAATGTGATCTTGCTTGGAAGTTTGATGCCCATTTCTGTCTGGGGGCATCTTTTGTACATATTTTATTGATCCTGAAAAAATACCAAAAAAAATTGATATATGATGCTGAAAAAATCCTAAAAGCATATACAATCCTGAAAAAATACAAAAAAATCAAAAAATTCAAAAATTCAAAAAAAAAAAATAGAAAAAGTGCCTTGGTGAAAACCTGGAAACAGGCACCTTGGTAGCAAAAAATCTAAAAAAAAGAAAAAAGAAAAAATTGCAATAAATCCAAGTGGTGAAAACCTGGAAACAAGCACTACTTGAGGCCTTTGCACCCCTATTTGTTAGCATGCATCCTGACACTTAGCCACTTTCCATCATGCCTTGACCTTATTTGCCTTGGTCTAGAATTGGTCTTTGTCTTTGTCTAAGGGGCATACCTGTTAGCATAGGTCTTTTAGGTGCGTTTGTCTCTTGGGACATTTCACAACAAGTTTTTTTCAACATCACCCCAAACAGTGTTTTTCAACACTACCCTTGCGTCGAGTGTTTCTTAACACTTATCAGATGTCTTACCCAATAGTCTAAGTATGATGCGATATTTCTCATTTGCAAATGTGATAACCAGAGTCTGACTCTATGACCAACACACGCGCACCTAAACAATCAACTTGTTGAGATATGTTGACTTTATTTTTCTTTGTGTGCTGTCTATGAGGATTTCTTTGATGAGTGGTCTCTTCCTGAGAAGTTTTCGATGATGCATAGCTAGAAGACTGAGGGTATGAGAACATGTTTTATTTCTTTATCTGCTTGTGGGTATATTTTGTTGATCCTAACTGTCATGAGCATTTATGTTGGTCTTACTTGACACTATGGATTGACAAGCTATTATCCTTGACTGTTTTGCGAGTGCATGCTTCTAGTTATCCTGACTTTTATGTGTCTTGATACAAGCATAATCTCGCCATATCAAAATTTAGGTAATCTCACTGCATTAGTCATCTTGACCTCTATGTCTTTGATGCCTAGGTGGGATTTCCACATTTCTATCTGATAAAGATCATATTCATATCCACATAGTTATGCTAGTGTGCATTGTATGATCTTATGACGCTACCAATAAGGCTCGATGATGATAATTAGATGTCTATAAGCATTGTGACCTTGCAAGTCAACCACTTTCATAGTAGCTTGCATTCCTAGGTTCATGTTAGTTTAGTTTTTGCATTTTTATATGGAGAGAGCTCTCCTTTTAATCATCTATGGACTAGTTGGTCGACTGTGCTCGTTTTCTAATTCTTCTTGATCATATCTTTCATTTTTGGTCTTTCATGTCACATCATTTTCTATCCATTTCAAACTCGAAACCAAAATCCGAGTCATGTTGACTGACCATTTGAGGCACAATTCTTCAATCTTTGATGGAATTTATTCCTTTCCATGTCTTCCAAACTTCTAGTCTTTCATTCACCCCTTTCGCTTCCTCTCTTTGAGGTTTGACTTAATCTTTATCCTATATATTTCCCAGTCAAACCTCATCAACTTGGGGTATATCTTTACTATTTGATGGTTATCCTATCATGCTCCATCCTTCGATTATGATTTATTGTGACTTGATCAAGTTTATCAATTTTTTGTTCTCCTCTACCTGATTTCGATTTCAATTCTGAGGGGGCAGTACCTATCAGCTTTAATCTTTGATTCAGCTTTATCATTCAGCTCAGCTTGAGATTCTTATTTTTAGACTTGATTATCACCTAGCAGCGATGGTGGTGATTTTGTCTTTCAATTTTTATCTCCTATTTTCAGACTTGATTATTGCCTAGCAGCGATGGTAATAGTTTTGTCTAAAGCTTGATTTGCACCTAGCAGCGACGGTGTTGGTCTTGTCTTTCAACTTATGCTTATGCTTGTCCTGATGTGTTCCCAAAATAAACACGCATCTAGGTTGTTTTGTGATCCCAAATCGATCTCACATTTCAATTCTTCTTTGACTGCATGTGTTCCCAAAATGATCACACATTAGTCAAAGAGGGGCAAATGTATGCACCCTAAAATGGTCACCTAGACTTTGGGCCCCCATTCTTGCAATTTATCAAATCCCTGAATCAATATTTTCAAAAATCAACATTTTTTAAATATATCAATTTTCTTGATCAAATCATAATCAATTCGATATTTCCTAAAGTTTGAGCCTTATTTAATTTAAAAGAAAAATAAAAATAAAAATCTCATTTAATTAAGAGAACATGCTCTCTTTTAATTAAATAATAAAATCACTTTATCCTAAGCCTTTATTTAATTAAAAGGAATTTCCTCCCTTTTTATTTAAATAAAAAATCTCCACTTTTCTTCTTATCCTTGTTGCACAAATAAAGCATTTAATTCTTATTTATAAAGAAAAATAAAATAAAAAATAAAAGAAAAGTACTTTTGCCTCACATGGACATAAATTAAATGCTCAACATAAAGTAAATGCTTCTAATTTTCCTATTGGAGGATATTTGTGCACAAGGATCAAGCTTCTTTTTTTCTCCATCGTTGATTAAGTCTTTTGCCTCTTAATCTCCATGGTCCATTATTTTTCACTTCCTATAAAAGAAGAGCTCTCTTCCTCATTTGCACACACCATACATACTTGAATTATTATGCTACAGGTTTTCTAAGTCATTGAAGCTTTTGGAGATATTCTTGCATCAAGTTTTGAAGATTTGGAGCATCATTGGCATTCATCTTGCATCTACATCACATCCTAGCTTGCATCATAGTTGCATTATCATGGTATCATTTCCTTTCCTATTTTAGATTAATATGACATAGTTTAATTAGAGGGTTTGTAACTCTTTCATTTCCATTTTCATAGCTTAATTGCATCTTAATTCTCATAAGATTAATTTGCATTCTCATATAGATTTGCATAGCATTGCATTCATTTGGAATCTCTCATTGTGTGGTTGACTAGCAAGGTCATGAGTTTATAGCTCTAACTGAGAAAAATTTTACAAATCTTGCAACTCCATGCATAAAGAGCTATGGATCGATTTGTGAGGGCTCATTCTTGAGTTTTCTTGCATGTAAGGATTCATAGAAGTGTGACAACATTTTAGCACACAAGTAGTATTCAGAGATATTCAGTCAAGGCTATCGAGTAGTATAGAGGAACAATATCTACACATTAAGGTGATATATATTGATATTTCATACATCTATTTTAGATAAGCATAAGTTGTCATTTGTAGATACTTTTTGTTATTCTCTAATCATTGTAACAAAGTTGGAAAAATCTCTTAACAAAGTAGACCTAACAGTCTTTTTGTAAATTTCTTAACCGAGTACACACTCAAGTAGTGTTGTTAAAATCCTTTAACTAGGTAGATCTAGTCAATCTCATTGTCACTCCTAATAAGGTAAGATCATCAGAAGTGATCACAACTTGTAGCCTTAACTGGAAACCTTTATTATTTGTAGTAGTGAAGAATTTGTGGGTTTCATCCCCACCACAATTTTTACCTTCTAACAAGGATTTATGCGTAACCAAAATGCTTGTGTTATGTGATTGAATTATTTTTGTTTTTCATGCAATTTACATTTACAAGTTAACTGAATGAATGAAGCATACAATAGATTTAGTTGGATAGACTAGTTTACTACTATTTGTTGATAAAGTTTGAAGTTGAAAGTTTTTGATGGAAATGATTCACCCCACCCCTCTTAGTACCTTATCTCTCCATTCCAATAATTGGTATCAGAGCTTAAATCTCTTATTAGATGATTTAACCACTGAAGAGTAAAGATCTAATCATGGAGAGATACAATTTGGACAAAACTATAGTGAATCAAAAGATTCAGATGTAGATGTTCATTGAGAAATACAAACAAGCTAAGGATACATTGAAGAAGTTACTGGTTCAGAGAAAGAATTTAGCTATTCTAGAAAATGAGACTAACTACCATGAAGAAGATATTGATGAATTATTTGATAATATTGGATCTAGTTCAAGCAGTATTTCTGATAGTTCTGAAAGTGCAATTTCTGATTTTTTCTGAGAAAAATCTTCATTTGACTGAATAAGTGAAAGCCCTGCAGATCGGTCAGGAGACACAAATGGTGAGAATTTTTGATGTAATAAAAAATGCTAGACAAGAAGAACAAGAGATAAATTTGGTTGTTGAAGATAGATGATTGAACAAATATAAGTAAAATAAACTGAGATACTGAGACTTACTGAGCATCACTTCAAAATATCCAATCAAATTATTATTGCAAATCAAGAGATCAACTAAGTAAATGGTGAGTTGTCAAGAAAACTTGAAGATATTAGAGTACTTAAGAAAGAAAATGAAAAACTAAGAAATGAAGTGAAGATGCAGCTACAACACAATGAAATGATGAAAAAGGCTGAAGACAGTTCTAAGAAAATTGGTGATTTTCTGATTAGTCAAAGAGGACTTGGAAGCACTACTGGATTAGGCTACACCGAGCAAGGAGAATCATCCAAGAAATCTAAATAGGTGAATATCAATTAGAATCAGAGACCTAAGATACTGACATGTTATCACTATGGAAAACTGGGACACACTTCAAATCTTTGCAGGAGTAAAGCACCAGGTAAACTGAAAACCACTCCTAAGTTTAATGGTCATTGCTATAACTATAACAAGTTTGGACATCAAGCATATGAATGAAGAGCTAAGATGAATATGACCTCTAACAAACTTTACATGGATAAACTTTTTTGTACTTACAAAAAGCATGGATACACCTCACAAGAATGTAGAACAAAGATGAAGCACGTCTGGACACCGAAGGGATAGAATAAATCCTATCAACTGAGAAGACAAGGTAATGCTTACACTTGGGATTATAACACATGGGTTAACTACATGGTATGTGGAAGGTATGGACATATTGCAGCTAATTGCATGAGGAATAGATGGGCTAGAAAATCTTGAAGCTGGACAAGAACTGGTATGGCATGTTTGTATTGTCACAAAGTCAGTCACCTAAGAAAAGATTGCAGAGACCGAGCATTAGAAGAAAAAACATTTGAGAATGGAAATACAATTGCAGATATCATGAGGATAAGAAACACTATGTGGAGAAAGGCATCAAATGAGAGTGTTGAGTCAAGAAATGCATTTGATGAAACCTCATCCATTGGATTGGGTGACATTGACACCTCCACTTAAGCTTAAAAAGGTATGTCTGGAACTGATAATTCAAATTGATCACATTTTACATATAGTTCCTTATGTTAGTTGTGCACATACCAAATCTACATGAATTAAGATGCATTATGGTTTATAAGTTTTGAGCTTTCAAAGTTATATAGTCAGTATATGCTAGACTAAGTATAGAATTACCTGTTGGTGACTATTTTGCAAGGTTAACCAGGTATCAGTAATAACTGAGTGGAAAGTTATGTGTTAACCGAGCTACTGATATTTTGTGGTAATCACCAAGTTGACAGTTGTCACTGAGCTGTAAGTAGGTTGAGCATACAAGTACTTTGAGAAGGAATTTGAAAAAGTCTATAAATAGACGGAGAACTTAGTTTATTTTTCACCAAGCGATTTTTAAGAGAAAGAACTTTTAGAGAGATATTTTGAGCTAAATATTTTCTGGAGCATTCAAATGCTATTTCAGAATTTTTTGAGTGATCTCATCAGCACTTTTGAGTAAGTACAGTTACTACTGATTTCATTCATACTACTTACCAAAACCCTAAATTAAGGATAATGGCATCCACATCAAAAGTAAATAAATCAAAGTTTGCAAAGGAGGAGGAAGTAAATTTGATAGTGTCTTCAATCTTCAATGAACCCCGATACAAACTTCACCCTGAGTTTGCATCGAAAATTGATTCAGCGGGAGTTTTTTCAAGCATACCACCTAGGGTTTTGTTAGTCAAAGATGTGAGATCATACATTCATTGCAAGATTGGTGAAATAGGAGACTTTGATATGTATGCAGCTTATCAGAAGCTTTACAGAGAAGATGGTAGATTGAAACCTGAACACAAACTACTGGAAGTATTAGGTTAAACAAATGCCTGAAATTTTTTGAAGGATTTTAAGAGAAAATGGATTAGGGTTGTTCTTAGTCAATTTCATGATGGAAATTTTTGGTTGGATGAACCGGTAGAAGTCAAAGAAAATGATTAATGTGATTACTAGGTATCCTACTACTGATAAGGTGAAGGAAATTCATACTTCACCAAGAGTGGATATTGAGAATAACATCAAAGCTGAATAGGATGATTGTGTACTAAGGATTCACTCAATCAAAGACCCACAAGTAAAATTTGTAGCACATGTCATCAGTTATAAAATCTATCAATCGAGCAGACAAAATAGTGTGCCTTGTGGAGCCGTTGACATTGCACACCAGATGGTTAAGAAAGGTTATCAGTTGGACCTAGTTGAGCTTCTATTGAGGCAAGTTGAAGAGAACATGAAGACAATTCAGTCGGCGAAGTCCAACACATGTAAGTTTGGATCCCTAATAGTTTGCATATTTTTCAATGTGCAACAATTTTTCCCTTATGTCGGTAATATAGAGTGGTCATCCGACAAGCCAATCATATCACAGATTTCAAATTTAACTAAGGGCTTGGGAAATAATCTAAATAATGTTTTAGATAACTACTTTGAACAATTCAGGAGTAGAATGAATTCTCAGAGCAGAATTCCCAGTCAACTAGTAGAAGACTATGAGCAGGAAATATGTTTTCTTATGGACACCGACCATTCACTGATAAATGTTGTGGAGCCTAGGACTAAATGCTTATATCCTATGGGATATGAGATAGATATTGATTTTACCTCAAAATCAATTTAGGCTTTATTGGCTACTCCCAAGGATGTGAAAGTAGAAAGGTTTGGAACATATGAAGAGGCCAAGACAAGAATAAAAATAGGCCTGGTTATCAGTAAGATAACAAAGAAGTCTAGAAAAATGAAGACTCTTGTAGAGAAGTTTGAAGATGATTCTAGATCATCTGATAGTACACCATTTGAAGTTTCAACCGAAGGTTAGTTGATGCTAACTAACAAGCCTCATGACAGTGAAGAAATCGAGTCAGATAAAGACATAGAATCTACACCGATTTCCCCTTCACCAACTCCAAAGAAGAAGCAATTAGAAGTATAAACAAGGGCACGCACAAGGTCCACAACTACAGCCTCACCTCCATTGAAGAAAGGAGTTGTGAAGTTTATAAAATTGAAGGCAATAGCACTGACAAAGACATACAAAAAAATAGGTACAAAATCTAATGTTGAAGCCCCAAGGAAAAGAAGAAAATGTTAGGAATAGTCCCAAGAGATAACTGAGAGGGGGGGTGAATTAGTTATCTACTAGATTCAATTCTTTATCCAATTAAGTAAAGAAGAACATTAAGCATAAGAATAATATAAGAACACTTAACACAACACCACAATTTTAGCTATGGGGTAACCCAAATAGGTAAAAACCCCAATGGGAATTGACACCCACTAAGAACTGCACTAGTGTATTATGATCCCTCTTAGAAGATCTTACAACCCTATTAGGAGTTCATCTTTACAATGCAATAAGTATAGTGACCTATTCAAGGGTCAGACCCTATTAGGAGTCTTTTACAATTAACCCTGTTAGGGGTGAGGACACACTATCCAGGAGCACACTGGGCAAAGGGGTGAAGGATGCAACCTTTTATTTAATAGATACACACTATATATGGATCTTGGTGAATTGCACTTAGACCTATTTTCTTAATCAGTTCTAATGAATAACATATACTCTTTATTTAGTCACGTAGACCTTCTGTTGATGGCTCAATACTTCACACCTTCTACTCTACTCTTATCCTTCAACTTGTTGCCATACTTAGAAATCACAAATGACTCCTATAAATATCTTTCCTCTAAATGATATAATCAAGTTGGCCTGTTAGAACCATCTTGAAATCATATTAGAGAAACAATAAAACTCTCAAACAACACCTCAGTTAGCTCTACTAAGCACGCAACCCAAATTATGACCACCCAACTCAATGTGACTAGATGCATCTCTTCACATAGTTAGCTCCACCAAATTAACTGATATTTTCTTCTCATGTTGAATTACGTCATGTTCTCTTAACCAATCTTTCTTAACTCTTCTCCAAACACTAATCCAAGCACACATATCAAATTGATAGGCACAACTTTTACAACAATAAAATCAATGTTGGCTCTACTAGATAAACCCAAGAAACTGTGTCAGTCAACTAGACACTTCATAACTCAACTTGTACTACATATCTAACTCTTCATCCATGACCATGGTATCATACATATTTCTGCAACATAAATATAAATGTGCAAGGTTCCATTACAACCATACTATAAATCACATACAAAACTCTTCCTGGGACCTGTCAAGAACACTCATTGATACAGACTATTGTATTATTGTCTTTACTTTGTATCAACCTCTGCGTCTATGATATCATGCTGATAAAATATCTAGAAATCATATATTCATATCTTTCTCCATCAGGCTTCCATGCATGCTTCTTACCATATTTTTTCATTAATGACAAACATACAGTCAGCACTCTAGCTTGTTGGAAAATCTCCAACAATATCCCCCTTTGGCATTGATAGAAACATATGGAATGAAAAACACCACCAATCCAAATGTACTATCTTTTTATAATATTCTCCATTTCCTCAACAAAAATCCTCCAAGGATGAATCCTCCATCTCTTATTGTTTTGTTTCTGCTTGCTAAATACTCACTCCCCCTTGTTGTAATTCTTTTATAACATTCTCCATTTCCTCATCAAAACTTCCTTAAGGATGAAATGTTGTATTATTTACTATTTTTCATGACTATATACTCCCCCTTTTACATCAATGGAAAAGGGTGCTAAACAATTAAGCATTGGTACTACTCCTGAAGTAGAGTAGTCAACCTTTCATTAGTCACTAAGGACTGATGCACTCCTACAATCTCTAATCAAATTCAAGGAAGGGGATTACTCCCAACTTCTCCCTGAGATACTCAAATGTATCCTTAGGTAAAGGCTTTGTGAATATATCTTCTAGCTGATCTTTTATTCTCACATAGTCCAACTTTACTTCTTTCTCCGCTACTTTCTCTCTTAGGAAGTGATATTTTATATCAATGTGTTTTGTCTTTGCATGCATCACACAATTTTTTGACATGTTAATAGTGCTAGTGTTATCACAATGCATAATAATAGGATAGTCAATCTGAATACCAAAATCCTTTATCATCTACTTGATCCACACAATTGTAGAACAATTTAATGTTGTTGCTACATATTCCGCTACTATTGTTGACTGAGAGATACAATTATTCTTCTTGCTTGTCCAAGTGACAAGTCTATCACCATGAAATATTTCTCCTCCTTAGGTACTCTTTCTATCATCCACGCATCATGCCCAATCTACATCTATATATACATGAAGCTCTACATTCTTTGAATTAGGATACCATAATCCATAGTCTATAGTTCCTATCAAATATTTGAATATCCTCTTTACTACCATTAGATGACTTTTCTTAGGTTCTGCTGCAAATCTTCCAACAATACCAAATACATTGAAAATGTCTGGTCTAGTTTGAGTAAGATATATAGGTTTACCAATCATAGACTTATACGAGTGTAGACACCTAAAAATCCTTTAGAAAATAAAGTATTTTTATTTTCTGAAAAACCCCTGATGACATCATCATTTGTTAATTAATTATTTATTTAATTTATTTATTTATTTTTTATGTCATTAAATCCCTTTATCTTAATTAAAAATATTTAATTAAGGAATCCCTCCCAAAAATGTTTAAATCTTATTTAAACATTATCTCCTTATTTATTAATTATTTAATTAATAAATTGACCAAAAATAAAAAAAAATAATTAATTTATCTATTTTTTCCCAAAACCTTGCCAAATTCCTAAAGACCACTAACCTCTTCCAGAATCTTCTAATCCTTCTTTAATTTCGATTAAAGGTTGTTTTACCCATTTCCTAACCCTAATCCCAACTCAAAATATTCAATTAAGATAAAATATTTAATCCTCGTGTTTATTAAATTCATTTTAATAAATATTCTCAAACCTAAACCATGGAAATAAATAAATCTTTATCTATTTCCTAAAATCCATATTTATCCTAAGGAAGTTCTAGACTCTTCTAGAAAGTCTTTATTCTTGTCCCCCTAATCCTAATCACCCCCCTAATCTTGTCACATTCCCTAACCAAGGTTAGCCAACTCCTAAGCTTAACCCAAAGTCAACAAACTTCTAGAAACATCTCTTACATGCATTTATGATGCATTTAAGAAGTCCCTCACCCCTTTCTTAAACCCTTTGACCTTAGGCACATTTCCCAAATTGTGCACATCCCTCCCATCTTTCAACCCAATGCCCTTGTGACACTTGTGACAAGGAGGTGGCCCTAAACTAGCACAATCCATGTGCTCCCCTTTGAATGAATCTTGGCCTCTCTTAAGGATTTTGATCCTAGCCATTCATTCCTCCTTCCCAAAGCCTATAAATACTCCTCATTTCTAAAAGCAAAACACTTTTTCACCTTTGATTTCAAGCATTGTTATCATGCTAATTTAGCTCTAGACTTAACATAATCATTTTAATTTAGCTTACTTTCAAGCATTTTTAGCTCATCTTAAATATAAGACTAATGGATTAACATAGTTTACTTCTTGTTTATGCATCATATCACATCTATTTTGGGTTCAAAAATTTACTTAATCATATTAGTTGCATAATCTTCAGTTCTTGAGGCCTTAGGGACAATTTTGGGTGTTCTACCCAATATTGTGCCATTTATGGAGTTTTCATGAAGCTTAAATCCTCCAAATCTACATTAGGAAGATGCTCCAAGTGCTTTGAGAGCATAGCCACATTCCTTTAAATGAGAAAATCAAATAGTGCATGGGCGCATTTGTTTTAGCTCAATCTAAGGTGGCTTAGTTTAGAGTTTTCTTTGTTTTGGATTGATTTAATGCTAGGTTAAAATCTAATGTTTGTTTGGCTTGAATCTTTTCAAAATAGGTATCCTCAAAAGCCTTGTCCACATTTTGGCAAGCTCAGTGGGATTCAATCACCTTTCCCTTTCACCCCCCAATCTTCAGCATCCACACCATCATTTCCAAGGTCAACGCAATCATTTCCCTCTTTCACCCAACAAACTTCTACATCATCTACTCTAGGGGCAGCACAATCATTCCCCTTCATACTTAGCAAGGTTCCACATCAGCATCACCTTTTTCATGGGGAACATAAGCGTCCTCTTCATTCTCCCCCCAGCAAGCATCTACCCAGGCACAAGCCTAGGCAAATTCCTTCACCACAGGAATGCCTTCTATGGGTTTTTCCAATCCACCATTCATATCCCAAACTCCCATTACATCTACCTTCCAGGCATCCACTGCAGCACAATTCCCACCTCACACTAGTTCTCGTTGGCATGTCACTCAAGAAGACATGAAAGCCTTTGGAATACCAACTCACTCTCCTACATCTATGTTTGCAAACCAACAAGCCACCTTCTCACGAGCAGCACAACAACAACCATCTCAACCTCCACCAGCTTCATCCTTCACAAGCTATCCATTCCCAACACCTAGTGCTTTTCAACAAGTTCCTCCACCTCAATAGAAAATTTCCTTTCATTTCACAAGTTATCTTGCCTAGCCACCCTTTGCTTCAAGCTTCCCTACATCAATTCCACCCTTAAGCAATGTGGGAATGCACTCGACCTATATCGGTCAACCACAAAGCCAAGTTCAGCAAGGACCATCTTATCAACAAGCTGCATCATTCCACCAGCCACCCCCGTAGCAACCATACTTCCAATCATAGCAACAAACCCCCATCATTCCCCAATAGCAACAAGTTTCCTCCTATCAGTTACAGCAGCAAGTCCCCATCATCCCACAATACCAGCAAGTAGTCCTGTATCCTCCACCACAATATCCCCCTGTGCTGCATCAATAATATCCCCAGCAAACATTGCTCCAAAATCCCCTCCAATCCACCTATCCTGCTAGATCATCTCCATATACCACTACATAATACCCATCTCAAATGGGAGCACACACTCAAACACCAATCAATGTTGAGTGGGAAGCCATGAAGAATGCTCTTAAGGAGCTTCAAACTAGTACTGAGAACAAAACCTACAAGTTCCAAGAGGTGTGTCCTTACCCATTTGTCTGATCCATTACCGCTATACCTTTCCCCAAGCACTTTGAGACACCTAAGTTTGATAAATATCAAGGGAAAGGGGATCTAGTCAACCATATTAAAGAATTCTATATTGCATGCCAAGAAGTGGCTTACAATGATAACTATCTCTTACGCCTATTCTCCAAAAGCTTGGGAGGAACTATTGTTGAATGGTTCTACAAAATACCATGTGTGACTATCACAACCTTTGCTGAACTTTCTGAGAAGTTCATTGCCCACTATGCCCACAATGTTGATAATGAGTTGACCTTGTTAGATCTCTACAACTCAAAATAGAAAGAAGGAGAAAGCCTATCAGAATACTTGCAACGATGGTAGAACCTTACCACCAGGCAATCATACCAGCCACCTAAAAAACATTTGACCAAAATCTTTATTGATAATCTTCATCCTAAGCTGTCCCACTTCATGAGGATGAATTGTCTCCAAACCTATCAAGATATCAAGTGCAAGGGGATAGGTATTGAAAAGGCCCTCCTAGATGAAGGCACAATCTGGCACTTTAAAAATGATTCCCAAAATAACTCCAGCAATGATAAATCACGTTACTAGAATCATAATAAGAACGTTGTTACTGATAGAGCCACTAGCACCAAGAATGTCCAATTTGTCATGGCTAGCCCTATGCCAACTCTCGCATACCAACAATAATAGGCACCCATCTATCAAAAACCTCCTCAAGTCCATCAACAACCCATGCAACAATATCATTCTCAGAATAATCAGCAGAATTATCAATAGCAAGCCCATCAAGCTCATCAAGGTAATCCGAACAATCAGGTCAATGTCATTAATGTCACTCCCAAACAACACAAGACCAAAGCTCAGAACAATCCAAGGAAGACCTTCACACCATTGGGTGAACCTCTATATGTTATCTTTCACCAAATTGCCAAGGCCAACCTGATCACATTTCCACCAATCCAGCCAGTTGATGATACCACCCCCAAGCCCGATCGGTACAAAGATCACCAATACTATGATTATCATCATGTCAAAGGACACAATACCCTGAAGTGTATGAGACTCAAAAATTATATCCAAGATCTCATTGATCAAAAGGAGATCCAAGTAGATACACCTGCTCAAGCCTCGCCAAATGCCAATTTGCAAATTTATCAGAATATGTTCCCACAACACAATGTTGGGAACAACCAAACTAATACCAATCATTCCTAGAATCATGGCAAGGGAAAGCAAGAAGATCACACTACTACCTACATAAATTATGATAAATTTGTTGGATGTATAACCCAAGTTGAGCCCACAGTCAATGCCATCAATGTCAGAGGAGCGGATCGTCAATGTGTTGTTACTACTCGTAGAGGCCGGATCACTATTGTTGGTGCCCATCCAAGGCCAGTACACAATGCACACAATGCATAGTATAACCTCATAGAACATCTAGGGAACACACCAACCCAAATATCCATCTTGGACCTTCTCCGCACTTCACCTCTCCATCAGGAGATCCTTGACCAAGCTCTCAAAGAAGGTCGTGTCCCCACAGACATTAACACCACCTAGTTTGAGACCTTTGTGGGACATCTATCCATAGCCTATGCTTTATCCTTCAAAACATCTGACATGCCAAACATTGCACCTGACCATACTCTCCCTCTCCGCATCACCGTCATGGTCAGAGACTTTTCCATCAAACGGGTCTTAATAGATAATGGCTCGGCCCTGAACTTGTGTACTTTGAAATTCATTCAATAGATTGGGTTCACCCAGGCAGATATAGCACATGAAGTAATCACTATCAAAGCCTATGACAACTTGGAGTGTACGTCTAAAGGTACCATTACTTTGCCTATTCAGCTAGGCCCAGCAACACAAGATGCCATTTGTCATGTTGTTGATCTTGACCTACCATTCAATATCCTCCTAGGCTGACCATGGATTCATTCCATCAAGGTTGTACCATCTACTTACCATCATTGCATCAAATTTCCACATCAAGGTGCTAAGGTTACCATCCACGCTGATCCCCAACCCTTCACATACTATCGTGCCATGGAAGCATCATTCCCTCACTCCACTCATTGTCCTAGAACTGACATTGGTACTTCTATTGCCAGCTCATCCTGATCCCATTGTGATCCAAAAACCATTCTCACCTCCACCCTCTCTTCCATCAAGATCAATAACCAGGGTTGTGGTGAATATAGCCTACATGATGCATTTTTCATAGAGGCCCTCCCACATGATCCACATACTCAAGGGCGCTTGAGTCACCAAAGCAAGCCTATTGAAGAGCATCATGAAATCAAGAGAATGGGACCTATGACTTTTGAATCCCATGGCACATTAAATAGTCAAGAAATGGATCTTGACATCAATAGGTGGTTGTACAAAGATCCCCCACCACCTGACAAACAACTTCTTGGCTACTTCAAGGATAAATACCCACAATCGCACAAATACACTACTGAGCAATGGAATTACCAAGGTGGTGGTCTAGGACCACAAGAAGGCAGAAGCAAAGACCCGATCACAACATCCAAAAACCCACAACATTAGGGTCTTGGCTTTAATACCCCTCCCCTACATATACAAGTGCCCAATACTACAACTGGGGGCACCAACATGACTAGCGTTCCCCTCTTGAATAGCCAAGACAACCTCATAGAAATTGAAGACATCCTTGAAGAGAAAGAAATCAGATCCTATGATGATATCTTTGATGATGACACCCTCCTGGGGACTTCTGTCCTCCAACAACTTGCCATCAATCTCATATAACTTCCCCTCATTCACCCTCAACTCATAGATTGGGACCAACCAAGCATTGCACACATCGATGAGTTCCAAAGCATAGAAGCACTCCTAGAATTCATGGGGGCATCAGGCCCACAATCAGTTCACAATTTAGAGTCAACTCACATCTATAAGCTTGACCTAGAAGGATACTTTGGGGAGGAGGCAAGCTTTAGCTACAAAAGAGAAATAGAAAAAGTAAAATATGATTCTTTATGTGAAAACCCTTCTGGGGCACATTCTGATTCCAAAATAGTAAAAATAAAGAGCGTATCCTCTAGTGAAAACTTGGCAATTCAAGCACTAGAAGATGAAGACTTGCCTCTTCCTCCTATGTGAGATTGCAGACCAGAGCAGTCACCTATTATCATAGAAGAAACCAAGCCAGCCAACTTGGGTATAGAGGAATGTTCAAGGATCACCTACATTGTGGCCAACATGACAGAAGGTGAAGAAATGGCTTTGATTGTGCTTCTTAGAGAATCAATCATAAATTTTGCATGGTCATATGCACACATGCCTGGGCTTGATCCTAATCTTGGTGTCCATCATCTAGCATTGGATCCTAATGTCAAGCCAGTAAAGTAGAAGCTGAGGAAAATGCATCCAAAAGTCACCTAATTAGTCAAGGCAGAGCTTGAAAAACTTCTCCAAGCCAAGATTATCAGAGCTATAGATTACTCAAATTGGATCTCCAACATGGTACTTGTCACAAAGCCTTCAGGTGACATCAAAATATGCACAGATTTCAGGGACCTGAACAAGGCATGTCCTAAAGATGATTTCCCGCTACCAAATATAGACATGACTATAGATCTTACGGCGGGTCATGAAATGTTGTCACTAATGGATGGCTCTTCAGGTTACAATTAGATTTGTATAGCAGAAGTAGATCAACACAAAATAACATTCACAACTCCATGGGGTACCTTCTGCTACAACATGATGCAATTTGGGCTAAAGAATGTAGGAGCCACATATCAAAGAGCGATGACAGCAATCTTCCATGACATGATCCACAAGATCTTAGAAGACTATGTGGATGACATTCTTGCAAAATCTAAAATACGAGGTGAACACCTAAACATTCTTGAGAGTGTGTTTGATCGCTTACATCATTATTGCTTAAAACTCAATCCAAAGAAGTGTGTCTTTGGTGTTACATCTGGAAAGCTTCTAGGTTTCATAGTATCATGATGGGGCATAGAGATCGACCCCAAAAAGGTCAAAGCAATAATAGAAATGCCTCCACCAAGAACACTCAAACAACTTAGAAGCCTACAAGGAAAGCTTCAATTAGTGTGTTGGTTCATTTCTCAGCTGGCAGACAACTGCCAACCTTTCACGCATCTCTTATGCAAGGACACAAGCTTCAAATGGGATCCCATATGTTAGAGAAGCTTTGATAAGATCAAGGAGTATCTAGCCAACATTCCAATCCTAGTCCCACCAGTTCTAGGACACCCTCTCATACTCTACATCTTGACAACCACTACAACACTGGGGGCACTCTTAGTGCAACATGATGATGACAATAAAGAAAGGGCCATCTACTATATTAACCAAACTCTAGTCAGCTATGAGCTGAATTATTCACCCATGGAGAAAGCATGCCTCACAATGGTCTTTGCCACTCAAAAGCTTAGACACTACATGCTCAGTCACACAATCAAGCTCATTTCAAAAGTGGACCCCCTCAAATATCTACTATCAAGGACAACTCTCATAGGCCGTATGGAAAAATGGGTCATGTTACTCAGTGAGTTTGACATCCAATACATAGATCAGAAAGCAATCAAAGTCATTGCTGATCAGCTAGCAGAGGTACCACTAGTGGATGCTTATCTACTAATTATGGAATTCCCTGATGAAAACTTATGTATGATCAAAGAACAACCCATGTGGGAGCTATACTTTGATGGCTCCTACACATTACATGGATTGGGGGGAGGAATCCTATTTGTCACACCTCAAGGTTACTACATCCCAAAGTCATTCAAGTTGGGATTTTCATGTACCAATAACATTGCAGAATATGAGGCACTCATCTCAGGTCTCAAAATAGCCATTCAGTGGAATATCATAGAACTACAAGTGTTTGGAGATTCATAGTTGATTATCAAGCAAGTCCTAGATGAATATTAGATGAAGGATGACAAGCTACTACCCTACAAAGAACTAGTGGACAAACTAAAAGAGCATTTCCTGAATCTACAGTTCACATAGATACCAAGACTTCAGAACAAAGTAGCTGATGCAATGGCAACCATCAGATCCTTGTTAGAAATCCCACATGATGCATTATAGTATGAATTTCTAGTCGAGCAGCTACATACGCTAGCTTATGAGAATCTCGATGCAGAAATGGTGTGTGTCTTGGTTGGCCCTCAGTCCCTGTGGTACCATGACATCCATGCATATCTAAAGAATGGTATCATAAATCCCCATCTCACCAACAACCAATGCCAAAACCTTATTTGTAGAGCTTCCCGCTACAATCTTGTAGCCAACACCCTTTATCATCGAGGGTATCACAATATCCTCTCTAGGTGTTTAGATTCAAACGAGGCCGTCCTGGCTTTACAAGAGGTCCACACTAGAATTTGTTGTGCCCACATGAGTGCCATTGTTCTAGCTAAGAAGTTGCTTCGAGTTGGGTATTATTGACCAACCATGGAACATGATGCTTGTGAGTTCGTTAAGAAATGTTTACCATGTGAACAGCATGCAAATTTGATTCATGCACCAGCACAAGACTTATAGCCCATTGCACCACCTTGGCCATTTTCATGTTGGGGTTTTGACCTTGTCAGCTTAATCACTCCCCTCTCCTCGGATGGACACAAGTACATAATAACTACCACAGAGTACATCACCAAATGGGTTGAAGCAATTTCACTCACCCTAACTACTCACATCCAAATATCCAAGTTCATCCTTTACCACATCATTTGTCACTTTGGCATACCATCTACCATCTTCACAGACCATGGCACACCTTTTGAAAACTAGCATGTGGATGATCTATGTGCTAGACTCCACATCCATCACCATTTCTCCAGTCCATATTTCCCTCAAGGAAATGGCCAAGCTGAGGCAACCAACAAAACTATCTTGAAAATCCTCAAGAAGGTTGTCAATGATTCTGGTTGTGACTGGCACCTCCAAATCAATCCCACCCTTTGGGCCTACCATACTTCTTATCACACTCCCACAGGCACCACCCCATATTCCCTTGTCTATGGTGCCAAAGCCATTCTGTCGATCGAGGTCGAGCTCCCATCATTGTGAGTCTCCATGAAGAACTACACCACTAATGAAGACTATCCTATGGATTGTCTCACACAGCTAGACCTGTTAGATGAAAAGAGACAACAAGCATATGATCACCTAGTTGCATACTAGAATTGACTCAAAAAGAGTTATAACAAGAAGGTCCATCCTAGACAGTTCCAGGTCGGTGACATTGTCCTCAAAGAAAATCAAAAAGTCCAAGCAAATAGAGAAAAGAAAGGCAAGTTTGAGCCTACTTGGTTGGGCCCCTATGTTGTCACAACATGCTTCAGCTCTGGAGCTTATCATGTATCTACACCAGAAGGTGAGCCTTTGAATGATCCAATCAACATCATACATCTAAAGAGGTTCTATGCTTGAACCAGATCTTACATATTCAGAAAATCCATAAAAATTGAAAAAAGTAGAAAAATACAAAAAATGCAAAAAAATCAAAAAAAGCAACAAAAGAAAAGAAAACAATCATCCAATGGTGAAAACTTTGCAATTCAAGCACCTTGGACAAGTATGTTGGTGAAAACCTAGGAAACATGCGCCATACATAGTGGACCAAGTCATTATCTATCAAACTCCCATCCCCCCATCCCAACATCTCAGCCCTTTTTCTACCATCCCCATCCCCATCCACCATCCCCCAGCATTCCTCTTTTTTATAATCCTCAAGAAAATCCACAATCCTACCTGCACATATCTTGTACCATCTCCTGTATATCCTATATAGCACCCTCCTTCATGTATATCCTGTATAGCGAGATCTTCCTATCCCCAATCCTAAGCTTCTATCCATATCCATTTTATATCTTTTCCCATCTATTGTACATATCATCCCTTTTTGTTGTACATAGTCCTTGTCAGTCCTGCCACAGCATTTGATCAGAACATCTTGTCCTACCTAGCCTTGTACTTCAGCAACATCACTTGTCGACTATTCTTGATCACAATGATTATTCTTTGACTTCATCATTTTTCCAGTGACCAACAACACTCATTCTCTCATCAATCAGTGGGTCCTTGAGGATGTATCCTTCCTCCTATCAGACCTAATCTTCCACTAATCCCACCAGGTCCGTGTCGATGCATCCTTCCACATGTTCAGACCAATCTTCCCACCATCAATCACTCACTCACATCAAATCTCTCTCCTTGGCAAGGGATGTCTTTTTTGGAGTTTTCATTTTGGTCTTGGATTTTGTCCTTTGGATCCTTTTAATCTTTTATGGCTTCTCGTTGTTCTCTACTCAAAGTCACCACAATCCTTTATATCATGGTGCGCTGCAAATGAGGATAATCTGGGGCAAGGTCTTTTTCTCTTTTGCTTCTGCCTGTGAGTCAGTCATGTGTTTGTGGTTTCTTCAGCATCATTTCCACCATGATTCCTCTTGGGCTCATGTGTGATGCTGGGGCAACCTTGCGTGTTTTTTTAGCATCAGTTCTATGCAACACTGGTAACAAGGCCTCGTGATCCCAGTATCCTTGGCAGGTCTCTAACATTACTATATTAACTTAGGTTGTGCTCTCCACATTTGCACTTGGAGCTTCCCCAAATCCCCTGCATCTTGCATCACATAGATTCATCTTGCATCTCTCATGTAGCTGCATCATGCATTTTTCATTCCATCTCATCTTGCATTCACTCATCTTTGCTCTTGGAAGATTGGTTATTTATCTCCCCTTCTTCCTAGGTCCTTCCTTCTTTGTTTCCTTTCAAAAAAATTCCATGACATTTACTCCTTGCGTTATTTTCTCGAGGGGCACAACCCCTTATTCCTCTAAATGCTAGCCTTGGGCATCTTATTTTCTTTTCTTTGACATCATGCCACTTGCGGCATCACATCAAAGAGGGGCAAAATGTAGACCCCTAAAAATCCTTTAGAAAATAAAATATTTTTATTTTCTAAAAAACCCCTGATGACATCATCATTTGTTAATTAATTAATTATTTAATTTATTTATTTATTTTTTATCTCATTAAATCCCTTTATCTTAATTTAAAATATTTAATTAAGGAATCCCTCCCAAAAATGTTTAAATCTTATTTAAACATTATCTCCTTATTTATTAATTATTTAATTAATAAATTGACCAAAAATTCAAAAAATAAATTATTTATTTATTTTTTCCCAAAACCTTGCAAATTCCTAAAGACCACTAACCTCTTCCAAAATCTTCTAATCCTTCTTTAATTTTGATTAAAGGATGTTTTACCCATTTCCTAACCCTAATCCCAACTCAAAATATTCAATTAAGATAAAATATTTAATCCTCGTGTTTATTAAATTTATTTTAATAAATATTCTCAAACCTAAACCATGGAAATAAATAAATCTTTATGTATTTCCTAAAATCCATATTTATCCTAAGGAAGTTCTAGACTCTTCTAGAAAGTCTTTATTCTTGTCCCACTAATCCTAATCACCCCCCTAATCTTGTCACATTCCCTAACCAAGGTTAGCCAACTCCTAAGCTTAACCTAAAGTCAACAAACTTCTAGAAACTTCTCTTACATGTATTAAATGCATTTAAAGCCTCCTTATCCCTCTTACATGCATTTAAGAATCCCCTCACCCCTTTCTTACACCCTTTGACCTTAGGCACATTTCCCAAATTGTGCACATCCCTCCCATCTTTCAACCCAATGCCCTTGTGACACTTGTGACAAGGAGGTGGCCCTGAACTAGCACAATCCATGTGCTCCCCTTTGAATGAATCTTGGCCTCTCTTAAGGATTTTGATCCTGGCCACTCATTCCTCCTTCCCAAAGCCTATAAATACTCATCATTTCTAAGAGCAAAACACTTTTTCACCTTTGATTTCAAGCATTGTTATCATGCTAATTTAGCTCTAGACTTAACATAATCATTTTAATTTAGCTTACTTTCAAGCATTTTTAGCTCATCTTAAATATAAGACTAATGGATTAACATAGTTTACTTCTTGTTTATGCATCATATCACATCTATTTTGGGTTTAAAAATCTACTTAATCATATTAGTTGCATAATCTTCAGTTCTTGAGACCTTAGGGGCAATTTTTGGTATGCTACCCAATATTGTGCCATTTATGGAGTTTTCATGAAGCTTAATTCCTCCAAATCTACATTAGGAAGATGCTCCAAGTGCTTTTAGAGCATACCCACATTCCTTTAAATGAGAAAATCAAACAGTGCATGGGCGCATCTATTTTAGCTCAATTTGAGGTGGCTTAGTTTAGAGTTTTCTTTGTTTTGGATTGATTTCATGCTAGGTTAAAATCTAATGTTTATTTGGCTTGAGTCTTTTCAAAATAGGTATCCTCAAAAGCCTTGTCCACATTCTGGCATGCCCGGTGGGACACAATCATCTTTCCCTTTCACCCCCCAAGCTTCAGCATCCACACCATCATTTCCAAGGTCAATGTAATCATTTCCCTCTTTCACCCAACAAACTTCTACATCATCTACTCTAGCGGCAGTGCAATTGTTCCCCCTTCATACTCAGCAAGGTTCCACATCAACATCACCTTTTTCATGGGGAATGCAAGCATCCTCTTCATTCTCCCCCCAGCAAGCATCTACCTAGGCACAAGCCCAGCAAAATTCCTTCACCATAGGAATGCCTTCTATGGGTTTTTCCAATCCACCATTCATATCCCAAACTCCCATTACATCTACCTTCCAGGCATCCGTTGTAGTGCAATTCCCACCTCACACTAGTTCTCATTGGGGTCTCACTCAAGAAGACATGAAAGCCTTTGGAATACCAACTCACTCTCCTACATCCGTGTTTGAAAACCAACAAGCCACCCTCTCACGAGCAGCACAATAGCAACCATCTCAACCTCCACTAGCTTCATCCTTCACAAGCTATCCATTCCCAACACCCAGTGCTTTTCAGCAAGTTCCTCCACCTTAGCAAAAAAGTTCCTCCCATTTCACAAGTTATCTTTCCCAGCCACCCTTTGGTTCAAGCTTCCCTACATCAATTCCAACCTTAAGCAATGCAGGAATGCACCTGACCTATATCGGTTAACCACAGAGCCAACTTTAGCAAGGACCATCTTATCAACAAGCTACATCATTCCACCAGCCACCCCCACAGCAACCATACTTCCAATCATAGCAACAAACCCCCATCATTCCCCAATAGCAACAAGTTTCCTCCTATCAATTACAGTAGCAAGTCCCCATCATCCCACAACAACATCAAGCAATCTCATATCCTCCACCACAATATCCCCCTATGCTGCATCAACAATATCCCCAACAAACATTGCCCCAAAATTCCCTCCAATCCACCTATCCTACTGGATCATCTCCATATCCCACTCCACAATACCCATCTCAAATGGGAGCACCCACTCAAACACCGATCAATGCTGAGTGGGAAGTCATGAAGAATGCTCTTAAGGAGCTTCAAACTGGTATTGAGAATAAAACCTACAAGTTCCAGGAGGTGTGTCCTTACCCATTTGTCTGATCCATTGCCTCTATACCTTTCCCCAAG
Source organism: Chamaecyparis obtusa (assembly GCA_027943335.1). Lineage (NCBI taxonomy): Eukaryota > Viridiplantae > Streptophyta > Pinopsida > Cupressales > Cupressaceae > Chamaecyparis > Chamaecyparis obtusa. Next base: position 187,113 of record BSBK01000847.1, read on the forward strand.
CACTTTGAGACACCTAAGTTTGATAAATATCAAGGGAAAGGGGATCTAGTCAACCATATTAAAGAATTCTATATGGCATGCTAAGAAGTGGCTTACAGTGATAACTATCTCTTATGCCTATTCCCCAAAAGCTTGGGAGGAACTGTTGTTGAATGGTTCTACAAAATATCATGTGGGACTATCACAACCTTTGATAAACTTTCTGAGAAGTTCATTGCCCACTATGCCCACAATGTTCAGAATGAGTTGACCTTGTTAGATCTCTGCAACTCAAAATAGAAAGAAGGAGAAAGCCTATCAAAATACTTGCAATGATGGTAGAACCTTACCACCAGGTTATCATACCAGCCACCTAAAAAACATTTGACCAAAATCTTTATTGATAATCTGTATCCTTAGTTGTCCCACTTTTTGAGGATGAATTATCTCCAAACCTATCAAGATATCAAAAGCAAGGGGGTAGGTATTGAAAAGGCCCTCCTAGATGAAGGCACAATCTGGCACTTTAAAAATGATTCCCAAAATAAACCCAACAATGATAAATCCCGTTACTGGAATCATAAAAAGAACATTGTTACTGATGGAGCCATTGATACCAAGCATGTCCAATTTTTCATGGCTAGCCCTACGCCAACTCTCGCATACCAACAACAATAGGCACCCATCTATCAACAGCCTCCTCAAGTCCATCAGCAACCCATGCAACAATATCATTCTCAGAATAATTAGCAGAATTATCAACAACAAGGCCATCAAGCTCATCAAGGTAATCTGAACAATCAGGTCAATGTCATTAATGTCACTCCCAAAAAACACAAGCCCGAAGCTTAGAACAATCCAAGGAAGACCTTCACACCATTGGGTGAACCTCTAGATGTTATCTTTCACCGAATGGCCAAGGCCAACCTGATCACATTTCCACCAATCCAGCCATTTGATGATACCACCCCCAAGCCCGATTGGTACAAAGATCATGAATATTATGATTATCATCATGTCAAAGGACACACTACCCTAAAGTGTATGAGACTCAAAAATTATATCCAAGATCTCATTGATCAAAAGGAGATCCAAGTAGATACACCTGCTCAAGCCTCGCCAAATGCCAATTTGCAAATTTATCAGAATGTGTTCCCACAACACAATGTTGGGAACAACCAAACTAATACCAATCATTCCCAGAATCATGGCAAGGGAAAGCAAGAAGATCACACTACTGCCTACATCAATTATGATAAATTTTTTGGATGTATAACCCAAGTTGAGCCCACAGTCAATGCCATCCATGTCAGAGGAGCAGATCGTCAATGTGTTGTTACTACCCGCAGAGGCCAGATCACTGTTGTTGGTGCCCGTCCAAGGCCAGTACACAATGCACACAATACATAGTATAACCTCATAGAACATCTTGGGAACACACCAGGCCAAATTGGTTATGTCTACTATTGGTGAATCATCTTCTTTTGAAAGCTTGCATCCTGTTATCATAGGGGTACTTACTGGCTTGCAATCATCCATCTTGAATTTCTTCAAGATCTCTTTCACATACTTAGTCTGATTTATGAATATACCTTTGTCTGTCTACTACACATTCAATCCTAAAAAGTACTTGATAGGTTCAATCATGCTCATTCAAATTCACTCTACATCTCCTTAGCAAATTTTTCTCTTAGCTTTGTTAGGGATTGATAGATCCATAACAATATAAAATTAATAGTTATATGCAGAAAACAAAGGAAGGAAACAATATCAAAATAGATAACACATAGATTTAACATGGTTCACCCAAAACCTTGGCAACTTCCACCTACACAACCATCCAACCTTTTTTATTATCTAGCAAAAACATACACCAACATGACAATGCATTATCCATCTCAGCCACTTATGACAGCATTTTAGGGCAAACTCTAAAATCAACCATTTTAAGGTTTTATAATGTCGATAAGGCAAGATCTAATTTCCTCATACTTGTTCTCAATATTTCACTCATCAATCATAGTGGGATTTATTATATTGTGTTGGGAGAGCACACCTACAAAATCTTTAAGAGAAAATCAAACAAGGTTTTGGCTGCCATTGTTTTAACTCATCAGAGGTTGTAGTGAAAATTTGGTTGAATTACAATTTATTTATCATGCTTATTCTAACTTAAATACTTTGCATTTCTTGTGTTTTAATTTTAGGGATTTTCATTGGATACATTTTAAGAAAAATAATAATTGTCAAACAGTGAAAACTTGGTAATCAGATGCCTTGGACAAGTACCATGATGAAAACCTGGAAAACATGTGTCATCTATAATCCCTCCCTCTAATTTTTCTTCATACTTGGGGGAAAGTCCTTCTAGCTATCCATCTATTGTATCTTTCCTATCATATGTATACCATACCTATCATATCTTATCCATTCACATATCCTCATCCCCTTGCATTTTATACTTGGGGGAAATATCCATCCATTCCATGTTATCTACCACATCCACCATCAACTATCCACTATCCTCCTCTTCCTAGCTTTGATCTTGGATATCCTATTAATTACCTCCAAAACCTCCAATGAGAGGTCATCACAATATCAACACCCACTACATTATCATTCACCACAATATTAACAATTATCATTTCCACCAAAGATAATGTCATAAACAAATATAGAAACTAACAATAGTCCATCAAATGTTTCTCTTATGAATAAATTACAATCTGCTACTCCTTTCTTGAATCCAATCTTTGTCAAGTATCCATCAAGTCTTTCATACCATGCTGTAGGGGCTTGCTTAAGTCCATAGAGGGATTTCTTCAATCTGTATACCATATTAGGTTTGTCTCATAAGGTGAATCCTTCAGGCTTCTCTATGTATACTTCTTCCTTCAACTCTCCATATAGGAATGCTGACTTAACAACCATCTAGTATACCTTAAAATCTTTGAAGGTAGCATAGGATAGAAATAAATTTATGGCTTCCAATATGTTTATAGGGTCAAATTTATCTGAATAATCAATTCCTTCTCTTTGCACATGTCCTTTACACACTACTCTTTCTTTGTTTCTTACCACTATTCCATCTTCATTCATCTTATTTCTGAATATCCATTTTGTTCCAATCACATTCTTATCACTAGGCCTAGGGACCAATTCCCATGTATCATTCTTAATTATCTAATCAACTCTTCTTTCATTGCTTCATGCCAATCTAAATTATTACATGCATCTTCAACACTTAAGGGTTCAATCTGTGATAGTAAACATACCTCTTCACTTACTATGGAGCTCTTTTCTTTTGATCTTGTTGACTTTACTGTTCTAATCTCCAATTATGTCTTTCTTTGAATGATATCTAGATGTGAATTTAGGAACATTATGTGTGACTCTCTCATCTAACCTTTGTGGTTCTTCTTCACTTGTTTCAGTCATTGAATAGAACATCTATGTTGTCAAACATTTCTTCAACAACTGCTTCAAAACTGGTAGGTCTAAGTTCTTCTTCAATCATAGGTGCATGATCATGATATCTTTCTTGAATCATGAACTTCTCATCAATATTAACATGAGCACTTTCAATGATCTTCTTCAATTTCAAATTGAAACATCTATAAGCTTTTCTTTTAGTAGAGTAACCAAGAAAAATACCTTCATCACTTCTTGCATCAAACTTTCCAATTCCTTCATCTCTCTTGATGTAGCACTTGCTTCCAAAGATTCTGAAGTATTTGACTATAGGTACATTCCAAAACCAAATCTCATAAGGTGTCTTATCTATGCATGGCCTCAATTAAATTCTATCGATTGTGTAGACTACAGTATTGACTGTATCTCTCCAATAGGTGTGTGCAACCTTTCCTTCAATCATGATGGTGTGTACTATGTCAAGAATGATCCTAATCCTCCTTTCTACAATTCCATTCTATTGAGGGGTTCTAGGTGCACTTAACTATATTTTTATCCCATGTTCTTTGCAATACTCATAAAATTTGTTAGAGGTGAATTCTCCTCTATATGATCTCAGACATTTAATCTTCAGTCTAGACTCATTTTCAACCTTAGCTTTGAATATTTTGAATTTCTCAAATGCTTTTGATTTGTCTTTTAGGAATGAAACCCACATCATTCTAGAATAATCATCAACAAACAAAATAAAGTACCTTTCTCCATAGTATGATCTTGTTTGAGTTTGTCCACATAGGTCTGTATGCACTAGATCCAATTTGTTCTCTATCAAATTATGCTTGCTTCTGAATAAATTCCTCACATGCTTACCCATCACACATTCATTGCATATTGTATCAACTAGTTTTGCAAGGCTAGGAAGGTCTCTTACTTCCTTTACATTTCTTATCTTAACTATGTTGTCAAAATTGATGTGACATATTCTCTTGTGCCATAACCAATTGTCATCTACTTTAGCAACAAAACAACTTGCTTCAGGATTGATCTGAAAAATATTACCTTTGGTCTTTGAACCCGATGCAATCATCTCTCGTTCTTTGTTATTAATGATGCACTTGTTGTCTTTGAATTCCAACTAATATCTTTTTTCAAGCAACTATCCAACACTTAGTAGATTATGTTGTAATACATCAACATAAAGACCATCATCAATGATGTTCTTTCCATCCAAGGTGATAGGTCCTCTACCTATGCTATGTTTAGGAGTGTTTTCTCTAAATCTAACCATGCCACCTTTGTATCTATCCAGATGTACAAATCTATCCTTGTCTCATGTCATGTGATGTGAGCAACCACTGTCAATGATCCAATCTATCTTGATGTCAGCTTGTGAAATCAGTGCTAACTCTTGTGTTTTATTTTCATCTTCAAGGTCCATTTCATCAAACATTTTCTCCATGTCTTCAAGAGAAATGAATCCAATTTCATCTTTTGCTGATTCTTCATCTGATACTCCATCACCGGCATAGTAACATTCTTTTGTATACCTAGGTTTGTAGTTAGTTTTGAACTTCTTGACTCTTAAAGGACACTTAGATGTAAAGTGACCAATATTGTTACATGAAAAGAATTTGAATGGTAACTAACCTTCATATTTCCCTTTTCCTTTCCTTTCCATTTTAGCAATTAAAGCAATAAAATCATCTAGTTCTTTTTCTTCATCATCATTATCAAAATTACCAAAGGTGTTCAAAGATTCCTTACCATGGAGTGAAGCTTTGAATGTTGTTTCACTTTTAGGCTCTATCTTAAATCTTGATGTCTCAAAGGAGGAAAGCTTGCTGATTAAGGTCTCTCTTTTAAAGTCTTTTGTGGACTGCGTAGTTTCATCTAGGATGTATATCTTGTTGTCATATTCTGGTGTTAAAGTAGTCATCAATTTATCCATTATGTCCTCTTCCAAAATTTCTCCACCATTATTTCTGATTCCTGGAACTACTTCATTAATCCTTTCATTATAGGCTCTGACATTCTCATCAGGTAACATTTCTAATGTATTGCATCTTTTCTTCTATATCTTTTTGCATGCAATCTTGCCTTGAATATCTCCTTCAAACATGTCTTCTAGGTATTTCCATATCTTATAGGCTTTTTCCATTTTCTTGATCTCTGAAAGCTCATTGTTAGATAGGGCACTAATAAGGGCTTCTTTGGAAATAGAATTTGAAGTGAACATCTACTTTTGCTTCAAGGTTGCATCTTCTTTTGCAAGATTTTCTAGTGATGGAATCTCAAAGGCAATGCACTGCAAATGTGTCATCATTTTGATCTTCCAATCTAGATAGTTCTCTCAATCAAACTTAGGAATTTCTTTTCTAAATAATTCCATCTGATCAACCTCAAGATGTTAAAATTTCTCTCTGAGGCACTTGGCTCTGATACCAATTGTTAGGAATATTTCCAAGAGATAACTAGGGGGGGGGGGGGGGGGGGTGAATCAGTTATCTACTAGATTCAATTCTTTATCCAATTAAGTACAGAAGAACATTAAGAATAAACACAATATAAGAACACTTAACACAACACCACAATTTTGGTTACGAGGAAACCCAAATAGGTAAAAACTTGGGTGGGAATTGACACCCACTAAGAAATTCACTAGTGTATTATGATCCCTGTTAGAAGATCTTACAACCATGTTAGGAGTTGATCTTTACAATGTAATAATTATAGTGACATAGTCAATGGTCAGACCCTGTTAGGAGTCTTTTACAATTAACCCTATTAGGGGTGATGGCACACTGTCCAAGAGCACACTATTCAAAGGGGTGAAGGTTGTAACCTTTTGTTTAATAGATACACACTATATCTGGATCTTGGTGAGCTACACTTAGACTTGTTGTCTTGATTAGTTCCAATGAATAGCATATACTCTTTATTTAGTCACATAGAGCTTCTATTGATGGCTCAATACTTCGCACCTTCTACTCTTCTCTTATCCTTCAATTTTCTGCCATACTTAGCAATCACAAATGACTGCCTATGAATATCTTTCCTCTAAATTATATAATCAAGTTGGCCTATTAGAACCATCTTGAAATCATATTAGAGAAATAATAAAACTCTCAAACAACATCTCAGTCGGCTCTACTAAGGACGCAACCCAAATTATGACCTCCTAGCTCAATGTGAGTAGACCCGTCTCTTCACACTGTCAGCTCCACCAAATTAACTAATATTTTCTTCTCATGTTGAATTACATCATGTGCTCTTAACCAATATTTCTTAACTCTTCTCCAAACACTAATCCAAGTATGCATATCAAGTTGATAGGCGCAACTACTACAACAATAAAATCAATGTCGGCTCTACCAAATAAACTCAAGAAACTGTGTTAGCCAACTGGAGACTTCATAACTCAACCTGTATTTCATATCTGACTCTACATCCATGACCATGGTATCATACATATGTCTGAAACATAAATCTAAACGTGCAAGGCTCCATTACAATCATACTATAAATCACATACAAAACTCTTATCGGGACCTGTCAGGAACACTCACTGATAGAGACTATTGTATTACTTTCTTTAATTCAAATCAACCTCTGCATCTATGATATCATGATGATAACATATCTAGAAATAATATATTAATATCTTTCTCCATCAAGCTTCCATGCATGTTGCCTACCATATGTTGTCATCAATGACAAACATACAGTCAGCACTCTAGCTTGCTGGCAAATCTCCAACAAAAAAATGATTAGGGGTAAAGAAGATTTAGATGATGAAGAAGATGATAATAATCAATTTAAATTTTTTAGTAATAAATGTAAATCAATTGATGAAGTTGCAAAAAATATAATTGAGAATGGTGAACTTAATGATCTTGAAATTAGTCAGTTTGAGCACCTGTAAACCGAGGATCAAAATAAACTCGAAGAGGCAATCATCCAGATGATGATTTGATTCAAATGAGTTCCCATTGAATTTTCCAAACATCTACCTAAGGCACTACAGGATATAATTGCACAAAAATGGTCCTATGCCTCAGATACCAAGAAGAAAATGAGGGAACAATCCCTATTTTTGGCAATACCTTAATTGACAGTTCCTAAAATTAAGGAATACATGAACAACTATGCAAAGAGGTTTAGAGTGATGAGTTGAGCAGTGCAGATAGTTGATGAAAATTTGGCAGACATAGATGAGAATAGTCAACTCATTTGGACTTCAATAGTTACAGCCTGTGAGCAAGCTGAAAAGATGGCCATAGCCAAAAGAACTTAGAAGAAGCTGAAAAAAAAAAGGGTAAAGGACTTCATATTGATGATGTAGACTTAGCATTGAAACAAGATAAGATATATATATCAAATATCAAGGTACCTAATACTACAAAGGCCACCAAGGAGTTGAACTTCACACAAGATGCATAGGATCTAGCTAAGATCCAAACCTTAGAGAACACTACACTTGATGTACTCATTGAGGACATCACAAATGGTGATCCTGATGATAGAAATACTAATAAAGATGTGACTATTATTGGAGCACAAAAAAAAGATGAAGGTACACTTACTGAGATTGCAATAACATCTTTACCGAGTGAATTTCTTATCCTGATGGAAGCATTTGAAATAGTCTCTAAGGAGAAACTCAAAGGCTCAATCCCCGAGCAACCTATGCATACATAAGGGGATCAAGGAACTAACACACCTATAGAGAAAAATGAGCCTAAAGAAAAAGAGGAAGAAACATAGGGCAAAGATGACCCTAAGGCAACCGAGGCAACCCCACCTTGTGTGCTAAAATGTTGACACACTTTTATGAGTCATTATATCCAAGATTGCTCAAGAATGAGGTCTCAAATGATGACTCATAGCTCTCTATTCATGGAGTGCAAGGGTTTGTAATGGAGGCCCTCATTTTAGACCTAGTTTGTGCCCATGCAAGTACACCATAAAATTATAGATTCAAAGAGGAAAAGCAAGAATGCTAGTCTGTTACAAGTAGTGGTTGTCATTGCACCAAAAGATTGACCCGTTAATGCCTGATACAACCACTAGACTTATAGAAGACACAGGAGGTGGTTAAGCCATGTCACAAATCCCAAGGGGAGCGCTGGCCATTTTTCCAACAATCTCCCCCTCAGTGTTATCCAAGGGGATTCAAACCTATGACCAAGCTCTGATACCACTTGTTACAAGTAGTGGTTTTCGTTGCACCAAAAGATCAACCTGTTAATGCCTGATACAACCACTAGACTTATAGAAGACACAAGAGGTGGTTAAGCCATGTCACAAATCCTGAGGGGAGTATTGGCCATTTTTCCAACAAGTCTCTGTGAACATCAAGTATGCATGCAAATGAAAATGGAAGCTATTCTATATGATAACAATGCCTGAAAGCAAACTACTCTATGAAAGGAAATGCTTATGCAAGATTATTCTATGAAATGAAATATGAATCTAATCTACCAATGCAAAATGCAAGAGTAACCTAAATGGATTGCCATGAAAGCATGAGAGAAGAAGACAAGAAAAGAGAAGTTGTAATTTTCAAGCTCAAATTGTCAAACTCTACTCCAAAATCGCTCTCCAAACTTGCAGCATAACAATACATAAAAATTCTAGATCTCTAAATGTTGGCAATTTGGCTGAGCTAAGTACATAGATGTTGTCATTATGGAAAAATATGATCCACATGAAGAGTGCACAGGTCAGAGAGAAAGTATAGAAGAGCACATTGCATATTTGTCTAAGTGTGAGACAATGTTTTCACCAGTGAATCAGGAATAGTTTTTGTTTGCGACGTTGACTAGTGTAAGTTCAGTGCTTGCAAACTTGAACATAGACTCTATGGTGACTAATGATGATCCATCTCAGAGTGCAAGTCAGTACGGCATTTACGGAAATAGTTATGACAATTTTACTAAAGATAGTGTGAAGCCGACAGGACAGAATATGAAGACAGAATTGGTAAAGAGTTAAGGGATTATTTTGTTTATCAAAATAATGTCTTGACAATATAAAGGGATGAAATCCTAGATGTTTACCCTTAGATAAAGTTATTTTTTATTATGGGAGCCAACCATGTAAAGTTATTAGCCTTAATAACCATGTAAAGTTATTAGCCTTAATAACTTGTATAAATGTAATTGTAAATTGTAAGAAAGAGATAGTAGAAGGATGTAATATGTGAGATATATGATAGCGATAGTGAAAGAGTAGTGAAGTGATATTGATGCAAGTAGTATAAGGTTATGTACCTTGACCTCTTTTTGTAATCAGTGTATATTGTACATTACTTGTTTGGGCAATGGGCTTAGCTGGTAATCACATTTTGTACTACCAACTCCTAACAGGGTTGAGGCTTCTAATAAGGCCTATAGTCCCTTAATCAGGATTGATACACTATATGCTTGTAATAGACTCCTAACAGGGTCAATATCCTTAATAGGATACTTTTGATTAGTGGATCTTTGTGGGTACCATCCCCACCGAGGTTTTCCCTTGGCCAGGGCTTCCTCAAGAACAAATCATGTGTTATGAGCTCTTTAGTTTTATTGCTATGCTTATTGTTTAGCTTCTTATGTTATGCATATGTAAAGATAATCTATTATATCCATAATTGGGAAAAAGATAAAGATTGTAGAATACTGATTCTCCCCCCCCCCCCCCTCTCAGTATTCCCTATTTCTAACAATTGGTATCAGAGCTTAGTTACTCAGAGAAGAATCATTCAAGGAAAGCCTATCAGCTTGAGTAAGATCACTATGGATATGGATCAACTATAGAAGAATCTTGAAGAAGCTCTTGAACAAATTGATATGATTACTGATGAAAGAGACACTCTGAAAGGGAAATATGATGATGCAAAGAACCTCATTGAGAAACTGAAAAAGAAGTTGGAAGATCTGAAATCTAAAAAGGAATCCAAAATTCTTATTGAAGATTATGATGACAATTTAGAAAAAGAAAATAAGATCCTTAAGCATGAACTGAAGATAGCAAATTTGAAGCTTAGTTTGAAAGACGGAAATAGCAAGAATGATGAAAATCTGAGATCTGAGAATGAAAGGTTGAAGATTGAAAATGAAGGACTAAAATCTAAACTTGGCAATGTAACATCTGAACTTGAGAAAGTCAATTTGCAGTATGTTGAACTTGAGAAATACTACAAGATTGTGAAAGGTGAACTAACTCAATTCAAACAACAACTTGAAAGGTTATATTCAACTAGTGAGAAGATTGATAAACAAGCATCTTTTCATAAACCATTCTATGATAAGACTAGACTTGGATTTAACACTCTTAAAGCAAATGATGAAAGCAAGGAGACAAATCTGAAAGTATCTGAAAGCATAGATGAGAAAAAGTCTAATGAGATCAACAAATCTGAAGACACGCCTAAAGAAGAAGAATCACCTAAGCAAGAAGAATCACCCAAAGGTATGCAAAGAGAATTCAAAGGTAGATGTTTTACTTGTAACACTATTGGTCATATGAAGAGAGATTGCACAGGTAAGCAATTTAAACCTCTTAATGGTTATTGTTATAATTGTCATGGTTTTGGACATAGAGCTATTGAATGTAGGAAACCTAAGTTTATTGAGAATAACAACAATAGTAGAATGTTTAGGAATACTAACAATTCAGACAAGAGACCTACTGATGATATGAACAGAAGAAATGGAGTAATATGTTATAGATGCAACAAAGTTGGACATATTGCTAGAAACTATAGATCACATATTAATCCACCTAGACCAAGATATGAGAACAAAGGAATTGTTTGTCAGATATGCAACAAGATTGGACACACAACAAGATTTTTCAGAATGAGCAATGGAGTTTTTCATCCTAACCCTAACCCTAGAAATCATGAAACAAGAAATGAAGATGCAAGAAACAGATAGAAAGGTTGTTGTAGTAATGCAGATGAAGTGAAGTTTTTTAAAGGCACAGATCAAGGAGACATATTCAACATTGAAGTTAATTAGAAAGGTGAAGTATCAAGTGGTAAGAATGAATCTTACCCGACCTATCTCAAAGCAATTAATTTATGAAAACTATAGTAGATTAGGAACTTAGATTAGTGTAGAAGTAGATTTATGTCAAATTAAGTCTTTCACAGTTAATGCAAGGTAGATTATGATGTACTAATCCTATGGTTAAGAGTGCAAAGAAAAATATTATGTTTTGCAAGATCGCAAGAAGTTTTGAGTTTTGCAAGATAGCAGAAATAGCTTTTTGGAAAGAAGCAGCAAAAGAATTGAATACGATGTCAAAACTAAGTGAGATTGAATTAATATAAGGTTATGATCAGTGTTATTTGATCATCAAAGAAAATTAAAGTGTTAAGGGGAGAAAAGAGTAGTGATTGGAAGAATTTTGCAATGATTTGGTGAAGGATTTGAGCACCGAATCTACGCAAGCCCTAGAATCACAAAATTGAGGTATTTTACTTGGAAAATCTATGAATCGGTAAAAGGAATTTGAATTAATCATGGATGTTTCTTTAATTCATAATGTTAGAAACAAAAATAGACCTAGAATGAAGAGAGAACCAATAGAACCATTAGAAGAAGATAACCCTAGGTTAGCTTTATCATCCATACCAGAAGGAGTTTTGTATTTAGAGAATGTAAAGAGTTATCTTGGATGAAAGTTAGAAACCATCAGTGATAGTGATTTTACAAATGAGTATCAGAAGATTTACAACTAGGATATGTCATTGAAAGAAGGATATAATCATTTAAAAGACAATGAGATTGTTAAGTATGCACTGCAGTATGAATTTGATAATGAAGAATGCACTAAAATTATCTTGAGTAGAATTCATAATGGAAAGTTTTGGCTAGAAGATAGAGTGATAGATATTATAGTTGATTTGATTCATGATGTCACTGGATTATCTAAAATCAGTGCTATTCCTTTAAATAAGAAGAATATGAGGAAAACAGTCATGGACAACACAGGTTCATCCTATAATGGTAGAGGAATTGTGATTAGTAAGATCAAAAAAGATGATGTGAGATACTTATGCAAGATCCTAACCACTAAGTTTTGTGCTAATTCTAGAGAAGATGACATGGTAGCTGGAATAGTACACATAGCCTATTTGATGTGTGTTGACAAGGTACCAGTTGATATGTGTGAAATTCTAAGAATTCAACTATTTGAAAACTTGGAGAAGATTAAGAAGACAAAGTATGCACAATTTAGGTTTTCATCCTTAATCACATACATGTTTTTCCACCTATTGAGAAGATTTGCCTACACCATTGAAAATAATTGGAATGATGGAGAAACCACTATGGAAAGGATAAATAAAGTATATATGAGACATGTTATTGACAAAGTGAATGAAAGTGTTATGTTAGTAATGAAGACATTTCAGAAATTGGTAACTAGCAGATCAAGGATCCCACAGCCTATTGTGGAGAAGTATAAAAATGATATTTGTTTCATGGTTGACACTGACTTTACCTATATTGAAGCAGTGGAGCCTAGAATAGAGTTCATAAACCCTCTTGGCTATGAGATATCTAAGGTAGAAATAGAAGAGTATGTTGGTAGGTTACTTAAGTGTAAGTTGGACACTCAGTGTAAAAGGTTTGGAACTTTTGAAGAGAACTTCAACTCTGTAAAAGCTATAATTGAAGAGAAGCAGTCTAAAAGGAGATTTGATAGCACTATAAAGAAAATATTGAAAGAATCAGGGATGACACAACATGAGTTTGAAATAGCAAAGAAAACAGCAACAACAATCAAGGATATTGGACAGAAAGAAGTCTTGTCTATACCACCCTTGTCATCAAGTGCAGTACAGCAAGAAGCTACACAAGTCAAAGTGAAAGTAGAACCTAAGGAAGAACAAGAAGTAAGGAAACCTACTAGATCCTCTTCCTCCACACCTAGCAAGAGAATGAAAGAAATTTCTACTAGACCTAGTAAGAGGCAGAAAATTGTGGTGCCACCAGTTCCTAGAAAGATTGCAGAGATAAAATATGATGATACTTTGGTTAAGAAGAAAGCATGGAAACCCAAAGTTGAAAAGCTTAATTAGCAGATCATTGAAAATGGAGACTTTACAAGAATGAATAAGTACTACAGTCTTTATGACTATACAGACAGATTTAATCTGGAAAATGCAATTGTAAAGCATATGATTTTGGAAAATAAGAAGTTTGATTCTATTCAAGGTTAGATACCTGATGATTTGTATAACAAACTTGTAAATAGAAAGCAAAGAGAAATTGAGGAAGACAAAACTATTAGAGAGAATCTTGTAAGGAAACTTTTTGAGGTAAGAGATAATGAACACCTGAAGTAGATATTGAAAGCCTTAAGTACCCATCTAAGACCCAAAAGGAGAACCTTTCTAATTATGGGAGGAAAATATGAAGAAGTTAATTCTGATACATAGTAGGCAATAATCAAGGTTATGGTAGAAATTGTTGGAGAGCCATCAATTGTAGAAGAACAATCAGGTGAAGTAGAACAAGAGGATATTCCCTCTCCTCCAGCTATAAACATTAAAGATGAAACTATGAATGTAGAAGGAATTAAGGTCACCTTGGATACTGATGACAATGTTTCAAGAATTTAGAGGACATTGTTGACAATTCAGCTCTTGATGAACTGGATACAAAAGCAGAGCAGACCCAAACTATCAATGAAGAACCTAAAGAGATTGAGATTCAAGCACCCCATCCTAGCAAAGAAGACATCAGTCTTACTTCTAAGACTGGAAAGAAGAAGGAAATTGGATCTTTGTTTGAAGATTTAGGAAAAGAAGTTTATGATGATGATCCATTGGAATTGATCACTTCTTTGAATAAGATCATTGGCAAGAACAAGAAAGTAAAGAATCTTGAAGGGAGTCTAATGGAACTAACTGAGAAGTTACAAAGAATTGTAACTACACAAATTACAGAGGTAGACACTTTGGAGAAAGCAAAGAAGGTAATGAGCACTTTTGACAATGAATTTACAAATCTATCTGATATTGCAAAAGTGAGAGCTCAAGCAGCTTATGAAGCTAAAATGCTTTTGAACATCAGTTAGAATATCAGAAATGATATTATTAGTCTTGATATATGTATCAAGGACTTGAGGAAGAATTTGGAAATAGGAAAATTCATGTACATACAGTGTGCAAAACCAGAGATTTTGATAGCAGAAGAAGATCAGAAGATCAAGTTGAAGGAAGCAGTGATTCAGAATGAATCTAATCTTCTTTCTAGCCCTAATGTGAAGATATGTGATGCTGAGAAGAAAGTTTGGAAACTATATGATGAAATAATTATTTTGCAAGATGAGAGGAATAGAAATATGAGGAGATTCACTCTTTTGAGAGAACATACTTCTATGAAGTTAAGTGTTATTGAAGAGCAGTTGGAAGAATGTCTTTTAGCAAAGACATCTTTTCAAAAGTTTAACTTTGAGAACCTTCAAGCATGACAAATAGCATCTTATGGACTGAGCACCCTACTAAATGTGGTAGATTCCATTAAGAAATCATGGGAGAAGGAGATAGAAGCTATGAAGATTGATTTTGTAGATTGTGTTGCAAGCCTACCGGCTTTGCAATAAGAAATTAAGGTATAATCTTTTTTGAGATAGTTTTGTAGCCCTCCCTACTCTATTTTGTCATTGTTGTCAAAGGGAGAGAGATATACAACAGAAAATTGATAATATATGACATGGATTGATACACTTAGGGGGAGTATTGTATTAGAGATTATATTTTGAGGAGTTATAATGATAGTATATATATCTTATACTATGGCCATAATTTTGAGACAATTTTTGAGATTTTAAGTTTGTACACTTAGCCAATTTTCTCATATGTTGCCACCAATGACAATGGGGGAGATTTTTGGCAATTTGGCTGAGCTAAGTACATAGATGTTTTCATTATGGAAACATATGATCCACATGAAGAGTGCATAGGTCAGAGAGCAAGTATAGCAGAGTGCATTACATATTTTTCTAAGTGTGAGACAGTGTTTTAACCAGTGAATCAAGAATAATTTTTGTTTGCGACATTGACTAGAGTGTTTAGTGCTTGTGCACTTGAACATAGACTCTATGGTGACTAATTATGATCCATCTCAGAGTGTAAGTCATTAAGGCATGTACGAAAATAGTTATGACAGTTTTACTAAAGATAGTGTGAAGCGGACAGGACAGAATATGAAGATAGAATTGGTAAAGAGTTAAGGGATTATTTTGTTTATCAAAATAATGTCTTGAAAATATAAAGGGATGACATCCTAGATGTTTACCCTTAGATAAAGTTATTTTTTATTATGGGAGCCGACCATGTAAATTTATTAGCCTTAATAACTTAAATAAATGTAATTGTAAATTGTAAGAAAGAGATAGTAGAAGGATGTAATATGTGAGATATATGATAGTGATAGTGAAAGAGAAGTGAAGTGATATTGATGCAAGTAGTATAAGGTTATGTACCTTGACCTCTTTTTTTAATCAGTGTATATTGTACATTACTTGTTTGGGCAGTGGGCTCAGCTGGTAATCACATTTTGTACTACCAACTCCTAACAGGGTTGAGGCTTTTAATAAGGCCTATAGTCCCTTAATCAGGATTGATACACTATATGCTTGTAATAGACTCCTAACAGGGTCAATATCCTTAACAGAATACTTTTGATTAGTGGATCTTTGTGGGTACCATCCCCACCGGGGTTTTCCCTTGGCTAGGGTTTCCCCGAGAACAAATCATGTGTTATGAGTTCTTTAGTTTTATTGCTATGCATATTGTTTAGCTTCTTATGTTATGCATGTGTAAAGATAATCTATTATATCCATAATTGGGTAAAAGATAAAGATTGTAGAATACTGATTCACCCCCCCCTCTTAGTATTCCCTATTTCTAACACTAAAATGAGAAGGCGGGGGCTCCTTTTTAAAAAGAAATGAATGGTAGAGATTAAGAGGCAAAATCCAAGGGTGGAGAAAAATTCTCATTTTGACTTTGGTGCACAAGATTCTCAAGAGGAAAAATCAATGGACATGGTTAAGAGGCTAAAAGATGTGTGGAAGAGATTAAGAGGAAAAAGGAGATTCCACTCATCTTGGAAAGTGTGCATTCAATGTGTAGACAAAAAGTCTTTTTATTTATTTTTTATTTGTTTTATTTCCTTTTTCATCACAAAAAGAAATTTAATTGGGGATTTTATTAAAAGAGGGATTTTCTTTTAATAAGATTATTTTATTCAATTAAAAGGGAAGTTTTCTTTTAATTAAATAAGGCTTAGGATAAAATGATCAAACCTTAGGAAGAAATGGAATAATTGAATTAATTATGATTTGCTCAAGGAAATTGATTTGAATTGAAAATATTGCAACGCATTGATTTAGGAAATTGATAAATTGATTCCATCATTTGATAAATTGAAGAATGGGGGCTCATAATCTAGGCGACCATTTTAGGGTGCATAAACACCTGACACTACATTAGAAGCTCCATCTCAGTCAACCAACACACAGGTTACAGAGGAGTGGAAAAAGGATGATAATGTGTCAACCGGGCATGAAACACATAATGTTGAGGATAAAGCAATTATTCTATTTGTCAAGAGCTCACCTCAAGAGCCGAAGAAGAAGATGAAGAAGAAACATGGAAAAGGGTTGGTCACACTTGAAGAAGTCATTATTATACCAAAATGTGACCTGAGGACCCTAGCCCCTGAAGAATTAAGAAAATATGGGGAGCTTTGTACAAGAAAAATAGCTCAAGAGAAGCTGAGAAAGGAATGCAAGAGCAAGGAAATCTTAGAGAATGTAAGAGACATCTTACAATAGGTTGTACCTGAGGTACAAATCAATGAAGATATATCAATTATGGACCAACTTTCTACACTTGCACAGGAAATCAATGCCTAGGATATTGAAGTAGAAAAGAGAATTGAAGAGCGGGCATAATAAAAAATACAGGACAAACTAGCAGAGAAAATCAGCTAGGAAGCGGCAATAAACAAGGTCAAGTTATTTGAGGTAATAATTGACATCCAATCTATTACTTAGATAATTATTTAGATGTTGATAAATCTTTGCACTATGGATACCTTCACTACTGAGATTAGTGAGAAGATAAAACAATTGGATACCAAAATCCAAGCTAGTGCACAAGCAGCCTTAACTGAGCCAAATGCTTTTTTCTAAGCATATACTCAGAGTTCAAGAACTTAGGTGGTTAAGAGAAGATTTGAGGAAGCAGGAGGATAGGATAAGTGATCAAGTCACCGAGCTACAAATAGAGTTGCTTCCCCATTTTAAGATTTTTGAGAAGCATATAGTCAAAGCACAAGCTTTAGTTGCAACACCAAAAATTTCTGTGTTGGAAAATATCTTTGACATGCATTCACAAGTTGGTCTTGAGCACATTGCTCTAGCCAACTTGAAAGAGGAATGGACGAATCTCTTAGATTCTTTGAAGAAAATCCACCAGCACATATTTGATAAACTGTAAGTACACAATTTTAAGTTTGGCATTATTATCAAAAAGTGGGGAAAACATAATGTATATGCCAAATTGTGTAATTATATGATAAGTGTACTACACATATACCGGGAGAATGCACCAAGGGGGAGAAAATTTTTGATTAAAAATTTATCTATGTATATATGGATAAGTTGGAAGATTTTTGAGATATCAAGTCTTATATACATTATAGATTTTGATACTAATACCAAAGGGGAAGATTGTTATCTCTATTTGAGTATTAAGTATTTTCATTAGTATCAAAGAAGATCAGTCGGTTACCTATGCTATTCAGTCGGTAAAAGGAAGAACTACAAGCTACATATGCTAGTCGATTAACTATATAAGCCTTCATACCGAGTAGTCACAAGGAAGTACTGACAACTAAAAAGAAATAGTTTGAACCGAGCACCAGAGTAGTTTTACCGAGCATCGGTGTATACTGATACCGAGCATCAGTAAACACCAAGCACCAATGTATTTACTGAATAGTATTGATAGTGTTTATCGAGCAATCTAGGAAATGACATAGTAATCAATTTTGGCACATTTATCTATGCAGATGGTTACAACATAATCACAAAATGTTTTACCAAGATCAAGGATCATTTATTATAGATGTAATCATTAAATGTGATGATGATCTCTATGTAATTGTTAGATCTAGGTTATTTTTGTATGCCGTAGATCTTAGTTTATTTTCCTAAGATGATGTAAACCTAATTAGGTCATGAAGGTTATAAAGAGGTGATGGAAATCATAGGAGTATGCTATATATTTGTATTTCATGACATTTTGGAATAGAGTCTTGATAATTTTTGACATAAGAATACGAAGGACAAATAGATCAAGGTTGAGTAGTATTCAGAGATATTTAGTCAAGGCTATGGAGTAGTACAAAGGAACAATATCTACACATTAAGGTGATATATATTGATATTTCATAGATCTATTTCAGACAAGCATAAGTTGTCATTTGCAGATACTTTCTAGTATTCTCTAATCATTGTAACAGAGTTATAAAAATCTCCTAAGAGAGTAGACCTAACAGTCTTTTTGTAAATCTCTTAACCGAGTACACACTCAAGTAGTGTTGTTAAAATCCTTTAACCAGGTAGATCTAGTCAATCTAATTGTTACTCCTAATAGGGTAAGATCATCAAAAGTGATCACAACTTGTAGCCTTAACCGGCAACCTTTATTATCTGCAGTAGTGAAGAATTTGTGGGTGTCATCCCCACCTCAGTTTTTACCTTCTAACAAGGGCTTCTATGTAACCAAAATACTTGTGTTATCTGATTGAATTATTGTTTATTTTTCATACAATTTACATTTACAACTTAACTAAATGAATGAAGCATATAATGGATTTAGTTGGATAGACTAGTTTACTACTGTTTATTGATTAAGTTTAAAGTTGAAAGTTTTTGAGGGCACTGATTCACCCCTCCCCTCTTAGTACCTTATCTCTCCATTCCAACAGGTCTCTCACTGCATTATTCAATATTTCCTTCACAATATTATCAAAATTGACATGACAAAATCTTTTGTTCCATAACCAAATGTCATCTATCCTCGCAACAAAACAAGAGGCTTAAGATGTATTTAACTCAAATACATTACCTCTAGATTTAGTACTGGTTGCAATCAAATTTCTTGTCTTACCTTTAATAAAAAAATTCTATCACTAAAAGTTAATTGATATCATTTATCCATCAGTTGTTTAACACTCAAAAACTTATGCTTAAGTCCATCAACAAGTAGTACATTGTCAGTATTAGTCCTTCCATCCAAAGAAATAGATCCTACTCCTATGATAGGGTTAGGAACATTTTCTTTGAATCTTAAAACACCACCATCATACTTCATTAGTTTAACAAATTTGTTTTTGTCTCTAGTCATATGATGTGAGAAGCCACTATCTATAACCCATTCAAATTTCTTATTAACATGTGATACTAAATCTTTTTCTTCAGTACTAGTTTTTCATCTTTAATAGCAATAAATCCAATCTCTTCAGAATCACAATCATCATCATCATAAATACCTTCACTAGCATAGTAACATTCCTTTTCCTTTGAATACTTAGGCTTGAAAAGATTAGGTTGGTGCTTAGGAACTCTTGTAGGACATCTAGATGCAAAGTGACCTATCTTATTGCATGAAAAACATTTTAAAGGTAAGTTTCCTTCAAATTTACCCTTACCTCATTTTTCTCTTCTAGAGATCAGGGAAAAAATTTCATCTAGCTTTCTTTCTTCTTCTTGAATCTCTTCCCATTCATCAGCATATTCACCAAGCTCTTCTTTTATATTACCACTGTTGGAGCTCAAAATTCTAGATATTGTCTTCTTGTGATGCAGGAGCATCTCGGGTCATTGGCAATCCTGTGTCATCAAAAACATTTTGGTATTTATCTATGTTGCTTGATTCCTTCTTTGACCAAGTTGGTTGATAGTTGGTCAGTTTCCTTTGGTTATCAAGTTTGGTTGGTTATCTCCTGGGCAGTCAGTTGTTTCACTGGCGCTCTACATTGCTTGTCTATTGCTTGGTTATCTTGCTCACTGATGGGTTTAGTTTTTGTTTTTGTTGTGGCTGACTTGTGCATTTATATTGGATAATGGATTTAATGTTGGAATCCATCATTAGGAAGCATGTAGTTCTAGATCTGACCTTTCCTTTTGTTGATTGTGGATCTGAAGGCCAACTCAGTTCGGTAGCTTCTTGTATAAATATAGTTGTTTGGTTGTAGTTGAGGGGGAAGTTTTGGATAGGAATTTTGGTAGAGGATAGAAGATAGTAATTTTAGAGATTGTTGGAAAATCCTTGCATGTTTGAGGACTTCTATAAATCATTGTAATATCTAGCCCTAACTGGGAAGGCCTTACAGCCCGGTATGTATCATTCTATTTGATGAAATTATATGAAAGATCTTGCATTCTCTCTCTCACTGTTGTGTTTTTTTTCTTCTCGATGTGTTGAGTGGGCTTGGATCATAAGGGTGCACCATTTTTTGGCCCCTCTTGCTCCCTATCTTGCATCAGATGGTATCAAAGTGAGGTGAGATATTGATCTAGGTCTGTGGATCTAGGTTTGTAGGTTCCTCTTGAAGCCCTAGTTGATTGTTGTGGGGTAGCAGATTGCGATCTGACCTACAATTGCAGAGGGTTGTCAAGATGGTTTGTGGGAGGTGAGATGTAGATCTAGGATTGGAAGATATGATAAGTTAGATTATTGCTAGGTTAGAAGTTTTTGAAACAGCCCAGAGAAGAGGCAGACATCTTGAAGATGTTAGTGATGATGGAGTTGAGGAAGAATAGGAGAATGCAGAACTTGCACCTGTTATGGATCAAGGTGAAGAAATATTTTTGAAGGCTTTGACAAGTTTGAAGTCAACACCACATTTCAATCCTCCTTAGTATGGTGGAAAGCTAGATTCTGATGAATTGGTGGACTGGATCACCGAGATGGAAAAGTATTTTGAGTATGAAAACATTCCTGAAGACAAGAAGGTGAAGATTGCAAGCACAAAATTGAAAATTCATGTATCCTTATGGTGGGAATATCTACAGCTAGATAGGAAGAGGAAAGGCAAAGACAAAATCAAGGTATGGAATAAAATGGTGAACAAATTGAAAGGAAAGTTCTTACCTTGTGATTATTAGATTAACGTAGTTCGGCGATTGCAAAGTTTGAGACAGAAAGATAGCTTGGTAAAGGAGTATACTGAGGAATTATATAGATTATATATCATATTTGGACATGATGAAGATGATGTGGAAAGAATTGGTAGATACATGAATGGTTTGAGAGTTTCCATCCAAGAGGAAATTAGTATGGTCAAGTTGGAGAACATTGAAGAGGCTTATCAATTTCCTTTGAAGGGCGAGGAGAAATTGAACAAGAGACATGAACAAAGACAAAGAGGTCAAGGTGGTAGATTCCCTAGAGGAAGAGGTAGATCTAATGGTGAAAATGGTAGATCTAAACCAGAAAAGAAAGATCTGAACAAAGGAAAGACCAAGTGGAAAGGTGAAAGTTCATCTAGAGGTAGAGGCAGTAACTACCGAGGTGGTTATAGCAAAGGAAGTTTCTAAGGAACTTGTTACAATTGTGGAGAAGAAGGACATAGATCTTTTGAATGTACACAAGCTACTAAGAAGGCTAGTAATAGTAGAAATTGATGCAGGTCCCTCCGTAGGTCATCATCTCATACAAAAACTTCCGGAGGCCATAACTTTTGACTCAGGTCTGGGTTTTTGCTAAAAAAATTTGAGTGCGTGCCTCAGGTGGTGGAATTTGTTTTGCCAATGGATCTTAGATTGATTGGGGTCAGTTTTAGCACATTTTTGGGAGCTGAAAGTTTCATCTTGGGCTCCGAAATCAGCGTTTAGTATTTTTTCTCTAGTTTTTAGAAAGTTCTATTTTGTAATAAATTTGACTTTATGTTATCAAATCTCAGATATCAGTTGGCAATTCATTATAACTTAGTTGAGGGCATGTTTAGGGAAAATCTCAGCTTTTTAGGTGTTGTTTCAAAAATTACCAAAAATGGCAAAAAACACCTGTGGAAAAAAATTGCTAAAAAAGGGTAATTTTCAGATTTCTTGTTTTTTCTAGTTTTTTGGTTACTTAAGAGTTTGCAGCGAATTGTAGAGGCAGTCAGTGATGAATGAACAATATTGAAGGTTTGAAATCTCTATCTTTATCTGGTAATTGAATATTATTGTTAACAGAGGATTGTGTGCTACATCAGAAATGCTTTGGTGCAAGAAGAGTCATCGAATGAACTTGAGAAATAAAATAACTTGATGGTAAGGAGAGCACTATGGAATGAAAGTAAGAAGGAAGATCTGGTAAGCAAAAGTTTTTTCAAGAACAGATGTAGAGTTTCTGATAAAGTTTGGAAGGTAATCATTGACAGTGGTAGATCAGAGAATTTGGTATCTGAAGAGATGGTCACAAAATTGCAGTTAGAAAGGTCGGTACATCTGAAGCCCTATTAGATTTCATGGATCAAATATGAGCGTACACTCCTAGTAAGTGAACAATGTTATGTGAATTTGAAGATTAGAAATTACTATGATAAGATAATATGGGATATCATGCCTATGGATTGGTGTCATATTTTGTTGGGTATACCTTGGCAATATGATAAAAATGCTATATATGATGGGAGATTGTATAAGTATACTATTGTGGCTGATGGAAAGAAACAAATCTTGTTACCATTGATGGAAGAACCTGTTAGTAATGTTTGCAAATCTGTAAAAGTTTTTTTGATGGAGGAAAGAAAGTTTGTTAACTCTTTGAAGAAGAATAATGTATGTTTTGTTGTGATCACTAACAAACTGACTAAGAAAACAAAGGATAATATCCCTGAGGAGATTGATAAGTTACTCACCAAGTACATTGATATCATTTTTGATAATGTACTTGATGGTTTTCCACCGAAAAGAAGCATTGATCATTGTATGGATCTAATCCCTGGAGCTAGTTTACCAAACAAGGCACCTCATCGGTTAACACATACCGAGAATCAAGAATTGAACTGATAGATTCAAGAGTTGCTAGAGAAAGGTTTGATCAAAGAAAGTTTGAGTCCTTGTGAAGTACCTACTATATTGGCACCGAAGAAGAATGGAGAATGTGTACTGATTCCTAAGAAATCAATAAGATAACAATAAAATATAGGTTTCCTATACCGAGAATGGATGATATAATGGACAGTTTAACTGGAGCAAAGTATTTCACAAAGATTGATTTGAAAAGTGGGTATCATCAAATCAGAATCAGAGAAAGTGTTGAATGGAAGACTACTTTCAAGACAAAAGAAGGTTTGTATGAGTAGTTGGTTATGCCTTTTGGTTTAACTAATGCACCGAGTACTTTTATGAGACCGATGAATGAAGTTTTGAAGAAATTATTGGGCAAGTTTGTGATTGTATATCTTGATGACATTTTGATATTTAGTAAGACAAGAGAGGAACATTTATTGCATGTTAGACAAGTTTTGCAGAGATTGAAAGAGGAAAAGTTGCTGATTAATCTAAAAAAGTGTTCATTCATGAAACAGGAGATTGTGTATTTGGGATTTGTTATTTCAGCTAATGGTTTGAAGATGGACCCTGAAAAGGTTCAAGCTATTTTGAATTGGCCTACACCTGTGAATGCTAGTGAGGTAAGATCATTTCATGGTTTGGCAAGTTTTTACCAAAAGTTCATAAGGAATTTCAGTTCAATTTGTAATGCTATGACTAAGACTATGAGAGGAGACAAAAGAGAATTCAAGTGGACACATGGAGTTGAAAAAAGTTTTGAGACTCTGAAGAAGAAGGTTGCTAAATTACCTATTTTGGCATTACCTAATTTTAGTCAAGTATTTTAAGTTGAATGTGATGCAAGTGGAAGTGCCATTGGAGCTGTGTTGAGTCAAGAAGGTAAACCTGTTGCTTTCTTTAGTGAAAAGTTGAATGATGCTAGAAGGAAATATTTTTTGTATGATCAAGAAATTTATGCTATTGTTCAAGCACTGAAGAAATGGAGACATTACTTGATACCGAGTGAATTTGTGTTGTATACTGATCATAAGACTTTACAGCATTTGGGTAGTTAGAATAAATTGAATCGGAAACATATGAAATGGGTTGAGTATTTGCAGAGTTATACATTTGTGATAAAGCATAAGAGTGGAGTCACTAACTGAGTTGCTGATGCATTGAGTAGAAGAAGATCATTGATGACCGAGATGAAAATTGAAGTTCTTGGTTTTGATGAGATGAGAGATTCTTATGAGTTTGAGACTGATTTTTCTGAGCCATGGAGAAATTGTAGAGCACCTATTCAAGATCAACAAGACACTAAATGGGATGAATATTTTATTCAGGAAGGTATCTTGTTTAAAGGTATTCAGTTGTGTATACCGAGAGGAATAATGAGAACTAATCTGATAAAGGAGAAACATAGTAGTGGTTTGGCTGGACATTTTGGTATTGATTAGACATGGAATTTACTTAAGGAGAAGTACTTTTGGCCGCAGTTGTATAAAGATGTTTAGAAATTTGTGAAAAGTTATGGAATTTGTCAAGTTGCAAAAGGAGTAAGTCAGAATACTAGATTGTATACACCGATTGTTGTTCCTGAGAAACCTTGGATTGACATCAGTATGGATTTTGTTCTTGGCTTACCGAAGACAGGAAGAGGTAATGATTCTATATTTGTTGTTTTAGATAGATTTTCAAAGATGTCACATTTTATACCTTGTAGAAAGACATCAGATGCAGTACATATAGAAAATATTTTCTTTAAGGAAATTTTCAGATTGCATGGATTACTGAGGAGTATTATCTCTTACCAAGACAGTAAATTTGTTGGATATTTTTAGAAAACCCTTTGGAAGAGATTGGGCACTGAGTTAAAATATAGTTCTACATTTCACCCAAAAATTGATGGATAGGCTGAAGTAGTGAACAGAAGTTTAGGAAATCTTTTGAGATGCTTAGTTGGAGACACACTGAGTAATTGGGATTTTTTGTTGGCACAAGAAGATTTTGTATACAATAATTCAATGAATAGGAGTACTGGAAAGACACCATTTGAGATTGTGAATGGCACACAATCCAGAAGAATATATGATTTGAGATACATTGTTGATAAGAAAAGTGATGAAGGAGTAAAGTTTGCTGAGTACATGAAGACATTGCATGAAGATGTGAATCTGAAGCTGGAAGACAGTAATCATAAATACAAAGATAGATCTAATAGATCAAGAAGACATAAAACTTTTGATGTTGGTGATGAAGTGATGGTTCATTTGAAGAAAGGCTAATTTCTTGTTGGAACATATGGGAAGCTAAATATGAAGAAGTTTGGATCTTGTAAGATTTTAAGGAAATTTGATAGTGGAAATGCATATGAGATTGGGTTACCTGATGACATGGACATATCACCAATTTTCAACATTGCTAATTTGTATGAGTATCATGAACTTGATGAATAAGTGACAGTACCGATAGAATATCCTAAGAAGCAGAATGATGAAGTTGAACAGATTTTGAAGGAAAGAGTTGGCAAGAGTACAAGAGGAAAATAATATATAGAATATCTGGTAAAATAGAAGAATAGACCAATGGAAGACAGTTCTTGGATTTCATAGTCTAAGTTGGATGCAGCTCAGACTAGACCTTCCAAATGATTCAGAGAATCATTTCAAAATAACCCCAGGTGTCTGATGCAGGAGCATCTCAGGTCCTTGGCAATCCTGTGTCACCAAAAAAAATTTGGTATTTGTCTATGTTGCTCAGTTCCTACTTTGACCGAGTTGGTCAGTAGTTTTTCAGTTTCCTTTGGTTACCGAGTGTGGTCAGTTGTTTCACTAGCACTCAGCATTGCTTCTATACTACTCAGTTATCTTGCTCACCGATGGGTTTAGTTTTAGTTTTTGTTGTGGCTGACTTGTGCATTTATATTGCATCATGGATTTAATGTTGGAATCCATCATTGGGAAGTGTGTGGTCCTAGATTTGACCACTCCTTCCATTGATTGTGGATCTGAAGGCCGACTTAGTTTGGTAGCTTCTTGTATAAATGTAGTTGTTTGGTTACAGTTGAGGAGACAGTTTTGGATAGGAGTTTTGGTAGAGGATAGAAGATAGTAAGATTAGAGATTGTTGGCAGATCCTCACATGTTTGAGGACTTCTGTAAATCATTGTAATAGCTAGCCCTAACTGGGAAGGCCTTACATCCTAGCATGTATCATTCTATTTGATGAAATTATATGAAAGATCTTGCATTCTCTCTCTCACTGTTGTGTTTGTTTGCTTCCACATGTGTTGAGCAGGCTTGGATCATTAGGGTGCACCATTGTTTGGCCCCTCTTGCTCTCTACCTTGTGTCATCTTGTGTGTAGATGCCTTGAATGTTGTTTTAACTTTAGGTAAAGAATATCCCAACTCTATAGCTTCAAAGGTAGTTAAATTTGCAATTAGCATTTCTCTGCTAAAGTTTGCAGTCAAAGATATAATCTCTTCTATAGCCTAAACTTTGGTCTTGTAGATAGGTTTTAATGATCTAAGGATCTTCACAATGACTTCTTCCTCTTCATAAATGCCTCTAGAATTTCTGATTCCAATCACAACCTCTGTAACTCTTTGTACATAAGCCCTAACATTTTCATCTTCTTTCATTTTCAACTTCTTCATTCTTGTTTTCCAGTGCTATAATTTAGCTTGCTTAGTAAATTTATCTCCTTCATATAATGCTTCCAATCTTGTCCAAATTTTGTGTGTTGAATCCAGATCTTTTACCATAGTAAATTCTCCTTCATAGATTTCGTTGATCAATGCTTTTCTTGTGACCATGTCATATGAAAATATCTTGTTTTCTTCATCAGTAGCTTTATCCAATTCATCCTCAGCCTTCATGGTTTTGTCATTATTTGTGATCATCCATTAGTTGATGCCCAAACATAGAAAATGAGTTCTCATTTTGTTCATCCAACTGTCAATTTTTTTAGGATCAAATTTTGGACTATCCTTCCTATAGAATGCCATCTCCAAGATCACCTCAAGTTGTTAAGCTTTCTCTCTAAGGACCAATTGCTCTAATACCAATTGTTAGGAATAACAGTCCACCAATACAACTTAGAGGGGGGGTGAATCACTTGTATAAGAGATTATTAAACTTTAAACTTTGAATATAAGCAATATCAAATCAAATGAACACAATGAATGCCAACACAATAATATAATATTTGTTATCGATGAAGCGCTGTTAAAGGTAAAACCTGAGTGGGAATTAATGGCCACTAATGATGTACTAAGAATATAGTATCCTTTTTTGAAGATATAGCCTTGTTATGAGTTGATTAAAACATTACAATACATAATCCTTGTTAGAGGACAGACCTTGTTAGGAGTCAAGAAAAGAGGTAGGCTCACTGCCTAGGCTCATTCCCTAGGCTCACTGCCCAAAGAAGGTTATGAACACCTTTAGAACTCATTGTTTGCAACACAAGTGTATGAAAGGAAATACACAACCCTTGAACTGTCTGATAGCAACTATCTTTTCTTGATCAGCTCCAATGAAGTATATAAGTTATCCTATGCTCTACATCCAGCAGACATAAGCTCACAGCTTTCACAATCTTCTTTTACATCACATATATTCTTCCATCTATTTTCAAAAGAAAATATCTTACATATATACCCTATTACAAAATAAATGATTAGGTTAGATAATTAGGCTTTCCTAATAGACAAATAATTACATAACTCATTGATAAGATACACACGGTATCTAAAAAAAGTATACAACAATTATATTTCAACAATTAAGGACCGACATCCATAATTCAGGCTCGCCATCCATGATACAGGCTACAACTTTGAAGTCAGCTTCCAAATAGGTCTTCTCCAGAACATATGCCACATCTAACATCATCAAGTTCTTGTTGTTCCTTGCTAAGGTCATCAAATATTCTTCAATACACTATCTATCATTCCTTAAGCTTGCATACATTGAATCCTTATCACCTGTAAGATATATCCAAAACTCAGAGACTTACTCTGTCAACTTCCACTGTCACAGGCCAGTAACCAATCTTCACCAAATCTTTTGTAACTCAACCAATATGAGATATTATATCATGTGATCTTAGATATAAGATCAAAATACCTTCCTATACACACAACTATGTTTGTACGTTCTGAATCATCTATACGAAATCTATAACTGTAATAACTAGCTTGTTCTCTTCATAGAAACATATGTTGACATCAGTGACAAAACATGAATGTTAATAGCAGTAATTCCAACATCACTCAATGTAGTGATTAAACATATTAAATATATCCAACAATATCCCCAATGCATTAGCAATATCCAACAGAGTCAACCTCATTACCCCACAACTATCAAGTGTTTTGTCACTAAACACACACTGATGTTTCTTAACACCACTCAACAAACAACAATGTTTCTAAACATCCACACACCCAAACATTATTTTTTCTCAACACTCATCAAACAAAACAAGGATCATAAATGCAAGATAAAACCAAAATCATTGAATCAATGATGTTTCTCAACATCACTAAATAGGAAAATGTTTATTTGCAAACATACATCACTTCAAAAAAAACTAGCTTGAAGTATGTTGATCATGTCTATATAAGTGACTCAATGATGTCCATAGAGTAGAGAAACAAGGAAAAAGATGTGAAATTTTCTTTTTCTATTGTATGTTCTTATAAAAAAAAAATTATCATGTCTTATGAGTAACTCAAGGATGTCTATGGACTAGAAGAACAAGGATAGAGGCATAATGTTTTCTTTGATTTTTGTCTACGAAAACTATTTCCTTGTCTAGAAACTTCTTAGTATTGTTCAAACTTAGTAATATCTTCCCAAGGATATGAATGATAAAGGGTCATTGCGGTTACATCATAAAGTTACTTCAAGGGTATGAATGTATGAGTCATTGCGGATAACACAATCATTGCACAAGAATAGAAGAAACTCTTTTTTCTTTGCTTATTTGTAACTAACTTTAACATAAGTAAGTATTTTGGCTCATCATTAGCTTTGAAAGCCATAGTATTTTGGTTCATCATTAGCTTTGAAAGCCATTGATGTTTGTACTTATTGCTAAGAAAATCTCTATGATGATAAAAAGCATAAAAAAAGATCAAAATAATGACACTCATGCAAGATTACATCTCATTCGAGGGATACACATTTCATTCATACATTTATTTGACTTGATCAAATCACCTCAAAGAGGGAGATCTATCTTCACCATGGTTGAGCATCACATCTAATATCCTTGCATCTATTATCATTGTTGATCACTATCTTTGTAATATAATTATCGGGAGCTCAATCGAAATCAATTGTAAATCAATATAATCTTCTAAATCTATCCAACATCAACCAAATATTTTATAGATCACACTTTGATCTCACTCCCGAGGGGGAATCATAATAAACACATTATTTCATCTGGATCATCAAAACTTGTTATCAAATCTGGTCATCAAAATTTTCATCAAATCAATCAAATCTACTTCATCAATCATTGAATCTAATCAAATTTTAAAATTGGGGGCATCAACTTCATCAAGAACCATATCAAGTTGAGGCTTTTCAATCAAATCAACATCATCAATCTGGGAATGAGTGATTTCATCAAAAGTTCATATCAAATTACTTGGCATTATCAGTTGAACAGACGCATGTCAATTTCCTACCATCAAGTTGGGACTGTCAGATAATTAACTTCATCAGGACTCATATCAAGTTGATTATATGTCTAATCAAAGCATCTTATAGACATTAATCAATTTCATTGTATCAAATCAAACTGATTATTCTATCATCAACCATCATTGCTTGTGATATCTTTTTGACATTGATCAATTTCACCGCTTCAAATCAAATTGATTCTTTTATATTATCATGATATTTTAGACGTTTAGAATCATCACTTCAAATCAAATTTAATATTTTGGTTAGATTTTATCGATCTTCATCCTATCAAGCTTGGAGCCGGTATGGTCGGTTCTTGTTTAATCAAGGTCGGAATCGATAGCTATTTATCTTTAATCAAATTGAATTATGTTTAATCAATATTAAAATTTTCAATCATCAAATCTAAAATAGTTTCATTGCTTCACATCAAGCTATTCTCTGAGTCAGTATCATCATCATTTCTTTGAATCAATTCACTGCTCATACCTAGATTTAAAGAGGAGAAAATGTAATCACCCTAAAATGAGCTAGTCTTACCAAAATCCCTATTTTTCCTAATTCAGAACCAACTTCTTAATTATGCTAGTCTAATTACCTAATTACTGGCATAATTCATCAAAATCCTTAAATCAAGCATCAAACATCATTAATTGATCAAATACCCTATTAATTACCTTTAGCAATAAGCAATTAAATCAATCTCATTAAATACATGGCTAAGGTAATTAATTAAAACATATTAAATAAAATCTTCTAATTCCAATGCATCATTAGAAGACAAGTCATTTCTAATTGGACCAATGTGAGCTAACCACATGGATCAAGTCAAATTAAATAAAAACCCTTCATCATGGATCAATCTCAACCTTTGAATTCAAATTCAAATCGATTTCCCTTCAATTCTTACAATTGGAAAATCTATAAATAAACACCTTATCACTTGGTAGAAGCACAAAGTTGTGTCACGTTTCAAGATAATTTATTAGCATAGTTGAATCTAAGTATTTCTAACTAAAAAATAGTTTTCATCAAACACATGGTTTAGCTAGATTCATTCTAGCTAAGTTAGATAATTGTTTCAATTTTTCCAATTGTAAATGTCTATTAAATACATGTTTTATACCAATTTGAGTCCAATTACCAAATAAATAAAATTATTTCATAAAAGTGATGTTTCAATAACTCTTACTCTTTTTAATGATATTTTTTAAAAATATAAAAATACCCTTTTATAGAGATGAGATTCAGTATTATTGTTATATACGTTTTATAGTATTTTGATTATATTTAATATATTATAATTTCAAAATACTACAAGTAGGTATTTTTATTTTCAAGAAGATATTGCTTCAAAACAAGAAAAAAATAGTAAATCATATCAAAAAAATTAAAATTTATATTTAATACTAGAAGAGAGAATCCTCTTCAGTAATATGTTTTTTTTTTTTGAAAGGTGTAGATTTGATAGGGAAAATTTGGTGGGAGATGAAAACTGTCGATTTCGGATAAGTATGACTTTGAGCAGTAATAATGGAGAAAATATACATCAGAAACCAATATTTCTTCTTTTTTGTACTAGATATACATTTCATCTATAACATATTTTGAAATAAGAGGGAAAAGGATTATTTTTGTATACTTGTTTGGTGGGAACCAGACCCCATATTTTCAGCATTTTTCAGCAATTCAAAAATGGACTTCAAAAAATTTAAAAATGTGTCAATTCTTGTTCAAAAAAAAAATTAAAATTATAGGCATAAACTTCATCCAGTTTTACACATTTCATCAATTTATATCATCTTCAAATTCTAAACAAAAATGCCTCTTTTATGTTGTTAAAGTTGAACAATTTACATTTTGTTGACCTTTTCCTTTATAAAAGTGTGACACAGGTTTGTACTTCTACTACATGTAAGGCATTTTCATAGATCTAGCTCTTATGTAATTACATGTTGTTCAATTGAATTTAGTCTTCTTTTCATAATAATTGCATAATTATTAGTTTTATTTTCATTAATCTAGATCATTTGTATCAATTCATCTTAATTGCATTCATGTAGATGCATTCTAGTTTAAATATTCCATTTTGTGATTGTCTATTCAATTAGATTAAACATGAATTCTGAGAGAAATTTATTAATCAATTGAATCTTTGCAATTAGGACTTGCAATGAAATGCCCTTCATAAGTTATTTTCTTTATTCGATTGATTTTGAGTACTAACCTTGAAACTAATGTCTCATTGAAGTGTAGTGTATTGGTTTGTAGGTTCACAACTTCACACACACACATGTCACTTTGTTCCTCCCAATGTGGTCCTAAATCAAAATCAGAGGTGCAAATTGGAGAGAGGATGTCAAGATTACATGTGGAATTAGGTTGGTACGAACAAAACTATATGTGGGAGGTCATACATGTGCTAGAATAAGGCCTAGATAAGAAAGTGATGATTGAGTGGATGAAATAATTAAAGGGTGTGCTTATAACTAAGGGCCCATAAAAGACTTTTGATGAAACTGAATTAGGAGAGGACTCATATTTTGAATTAATTATTAATTAAATGCATAATGAAGTCCTATAATGCATAATAAAGTGAAATACACTAAAAATGAGTGCTAGGAGAGCATGAAATTGAATACCCTAGCAAGGGTGTACAATTTAGTACACTACAATTTATACACATACTTTAAAAGTATTTTTAGAATGTAATTTAATCTTATAATCATTTTTAATTAATCAACCATGATAATTAAACAACACATTAAACACAAGTGTTAATCAGCACTTTGCATCTAACTTAATTCAATAAGGCATTTCCAATTGTATCATTTGTAGAATCATAAAGGGATTAGGGATGGAACATATAGAATTTTAAATTTAATAATTCTAGGCTCATTTCTACGAATTAATGAATTGACTTAGGCTAATCCTTCTAATCATGGATTTGAACTTAGGTAGGAAATGAATAAACTAAGGATCAAAATTTCTATCTAATAATGAGTGTATATAGAATCACATAAAACTTAAATTATGTATCAACTCTTGACAAAAAAATCATGTCATCTACACACTTTCCATCACATAAAAGATACCTAAATAAAAATAAACCCAAAATATATGTTGGTGTGCACACACATGTATGCCCATGTGTATGTATGTATGTAGAGATATATGTATAAGTGCATATATACATTTATATGTGTGTGCGTGTGTATATAGAAGTCATACAACTTTCATTATTATAATTACAAAAAAATAAATTATAAATAAGTTCGAAACTAAAATAATTCTCTAAGCCTTTTCTTTGTTAGATGGTTCTTTTAAAAATGTGCACTGGCTTTTCTAATAAGAACTAACATCTAGTATAATATTAGATTAACCATTTAAAAAAATTAGAATGTATTGTTTGAATATATGTAGATTGAACTATTCCTCACCGAAAATGTGTGTAATAAAACTATATAGAATCCAAGTTAATAGAAGGTTGGGTGTGGTGAGGGTGTCAACCATTGAGTTTGAGAGGCTTCTGGATGGAAAAAGAAGAAAGAGTGGAAAGATGATATAATCTTTGGAGGACAAGATCTAATTTGCAAATATTTTTCTAATGACATGAGAAAGGAATTTGAGATGTCTATGTTTGGAGAGATTAAATTCTTTCTAGGTTTGTAGGTTATACAATAGAAAGATGGGATTTTCATCACTAAATCAAAATACATTAAAGAAGTGTTGAAAACTTTTGGCATGGAAGACGCTAAACCAGTGGGAACATTGATGGTAATTGGATGTAAATTGACAAAGGATGATGAATCTATAGAGGTAAATCAAACACTATATGGATCTATGATTGGTAAACTGATGTATGTTGTACACAGTTGATGCAGGAGCATCCTTGGTGTAAGAGAAATCTTGCATCACCCAAAAATATTATTGTTTTTGTATTCAATAAGGGCTATTTTGTGCAGAGCTGCTATTTATGGAAAGTTACTATTTTTGGTAATTTTTGTATGTGCTCAGAATGATCTGATTTCTTTCTTGGAGGTTGATTTTGGTCATATAAGTCTGCCAGTATAGTTTCATTGCCAGATCAAGTGTATATTGGAAGATATTGAAGATTTTCGGTATTGGCAGAAGGGTACAGAAACTTTGAACTTAGTTTTGAAGGCTTTAGAGGCCCCGGATGAGGTCCAAAATTTGGGTGACGGGCGCTTGCGTGGTTCAAGCCTGTAGAGTGCTTCGTGGCATTTCTGAAATGGGGTTATAATAGCCGATCAGGTCAACTGGTGATGACTTATGGTCTTCGGAAGTTGGGCCACCCGAAATGGCGAAAAATAATTTTCTTCAAAATTTCTGTTTAGGTTTCAAAGGTTATCTTGAGCCGACTATGATGTAATAAAATGTAAAATAAAATAATTCTAAGTTTGGTCGACCTTATTGGCTAAAATTTTGGAACCTTCCCAGGCGGTGGAAAATTGCCTATATAAGGAAGGTTGTATTATTGTCTTAGGCAGTTCAGAATAGTTCTGGGTAATAGTTCGAGGTTTTGTCCTACAGAATATTGTAAGGGAATGCCCATGTGGCTTTGCATATTGTAATTCTGAAAGTTTGTAATTCCACATTTGTGGAGATAATAAGAAGCCAATTTTTCTGTTCTTCCATATTATTGTTGTTGTTTCTCTTTTTCTGTTATGTGTTTGTGGTATTAAGGGGAGCACCCTTCATCAAGTGGTATCAGAGCAAGTTTTCTTGAGTGTGTAAACAGATCGCTGACTGTGAGACAGTTTGCACCAGGACCGTGGTTAGGGTTTCAGCGCGCATCACGAAAATACCTCCACGAAAAAAATGGGGCGAAAGAGCTGGTGCTGTGACACCTGAGGTTAGAGAGCTACAGAGACAAGTGCGAGCATTGCAAGAAGAGATTCGCAGAGGAATAAATCTTAATGTCAGAGATGAAAGCGAGGATGAAGCCGAAGAAGAATATCAAGAAGGAGAAGTTGAAATTGTGAACCAGGAGGAAGAAAGACTTTTCCGAGCGATTTCCAAGATTGGGAAAAGACCTAAGATTGAGGTTCCTACATTTTTTGAAAATCTTAACCCAGAGGAATTGATCGACTAGATCAATGAATGTGAAGAATATTTTGAGTATGAAGATGTTGAGGATCCTGATAGGGTCAAATTTGAGAAGGCCAGACTGAAAGGTCATGCAAAGATATGGTGACAAGAGATTCAGTTGGAGTGAAATAGAAGGGGAAAGGAGAAAATCATGAGATGGGATCGGATGGTGGATAAATTAAAGTGACAGTTCATTCCTGTTGATTATGAGCTTGACCTACTAAAGAAAATGCAAAGTTTGAAGCAAGCAGGAAGATCTGTTCAGGAGTATACAGAGGAGTTCTATCGACTTCTCATCAGAACAGGCCATGCAAAAGCTGATAAAGAGAAAGTTGCTCGATATCTTAATGGGCTAAGGCCAAGCATTCAGGAGGAGCTGAATCTGGTTCGAATGAACAGTATTGAAGAGGCATACCAGTTTGCCCTAAAAGTAGAGGAAAAGCTGAACAAGAAGTTTGAGAGCAGACAAAATGGAAGAGGTCGCGGTGGACGATCTGGTGGACAGTCATATGGTGGCCGAAATGAAGATCTAAAAAAGAAGGATGAGGCCAGTAGCAGTTAGAATTAGCACGGAAATAATTCCAATTGCTTCCAGGATCAGAATAATAGAGATCAGAGAGGAAGAGGAAGAGGACAAAGATCTAGAAGAGGTGGCTTCCGTGGAACATGTTTTCACTGTGGAGAAGAAGGTCATAGGGCATTTGAATGTCCTCAGCACCAAGGGAGAACAGACAGGAGAAATGAAGGCCAGGCCAGAGTTGCACATGTAGATGAAGATGCCAGATCATCAAATTCTGAAGATGCTGAAAGAGGAGAAATGTTGATTAACAGAAGAGTCCTGTTGAGTGGTGAGAATGAACCTGAGCAAAGGAGGAGCCTGTTTCGCACCAGGTGCAAGTGTGAAGGTAAATGTTGTGATGTGATTATTGATAGTGGAAGCACTGACAATTTGGTGTCAGAAGAGATGGTGACAAAGTTGAAGCTCAAGAGACAGAAACACCCACATCCATATCGGATTACCTGGGTACAGGATGACCACAAGGTCATGGTCAATGAACAATGCCTGGTGAAGTTCAAGATTGGCGGATACCAAGATGAGGTACTGTGTGATATCATATCTATGGATGCATGTCATATGTTGTTGGGTAGACCATGGCAGTTTGACAGATGTGCTGTACATGATGGTCGTGCGAATACCTATTCCCTGACAAAGGATGGAGTGCGACATAAGCTAAAACCATTGAAGGAGACTGAAGAAAAGGTATGTGGTAATGCAAGGATAACTTTTGTTGATGGAAGAAATTTTCTAGATGGTATGAGGCATGAGCATGTATGTTTTGCTTTAATTCTAAAAGCTAGTAAAGAGGAAGTAGAAGATGTTCCTATAGAAGTTACAGATTTGTTGAATGAGTTTCAGGATATTGTATCCGATAACGTGTCTGATGGATTACCACCAGTCAGGAAGATCAGTCATCAGATGGACTTGATCCCAGGAGCGAGTTTGCCGAATAAGGCAGCACATAGAATGACACCTGCAGAAAGTGAGGAGTTGAACAGACAAGTACATGAACTGTTACAGAAAGGATTGATCCGTGAGAGTCTGAGTCCCTATGTTGTACCAGCGGTATTAGCACCAAAGAAGAATGGAGAATGGAGGATGTGTATAGATTCTAGGGCAATAAACAAGATCACAATCAAGTATAGGTTTCCATTGCCACGAATGGATGATATTATGGACTGTTTGTGTGGAGCTGTGTATTTCTCAAAGATAGATCTAAAGAGTGGATATCATTAGATTCGGATCAGAGAAGGAGATGAATGGAAGACTGCCTTCAAGACAAAGGAAAGACTATATGAGTGGTTAGTCATGCCTTTTGGGCTAACCAATGCGCCGAGCACTTTCATGCGGCTCATGAACGAGGTTCTGAAAGAATTTCTGGCTAAGTTTGTCATTGTTTACCTAGATGATATTTTGATTTTTAGCAAGACATTGGAGGAACATATGATACATATTCGTACGGTGTTTGAGAAGTTGAGAGATGAGAAATTGTTGATTAATTTAAAGAAGTGCAGTTTTGTGAAGAAAGATTTAGTGTATTTGGGATTTGTAGTTTCAGCAGAAGGTCTAAAAATGGACCCAGAGAAGGTACAGGCTATCCTTGAATGGCCTACTCCAAGGAGTGCTACTGAGGTAAGATCTTTTCATGGTCTAGCTACCTTTTACAGAAATTTTATCAGAAATTTTAGTAGTATTTGTGGACCCTTGACTGAAACAATGAGAGGGGATAGAAAAGAGTTTAAGTGGATTAATGGGGCAGAAAAGAGTTTTCAATTGTTGAAACAAAAAGTTACAGAAGAACCTATTTTAGCACTTCCAGATTTTAATAACGTGTTTCAAGTAGATTGTGATGCTAGTGGTACTGCAATAGGAGCTATTATGAGCCAAGAAGGTAAACCTGTTGCTTATTTCAGTGAGAAGTTAAATGATGCCAAGAGAAAATATTCTATTTATGATCAGGAATTTTATGCTATAGTTCAGGCATTAAAGAAGTGGAGACATTATCTGCTTCCTAAGGAGTTTGTTTTGTATACTGATCATCAAGCTTTGCAATAGTTGAATAGTCAAGAAAAATTGAATCAAAGGCATTTGAAATGGGTTGAGTTTTTGCAGAGTTATACATTTATTTTGAAACACAAGAGTGGAAAGTCTAATAGGGTTGTAGATGCTCTTAGCAGAAGGCAACTATTGCTGACAGAAATGTAGATTGAAGTGGTTGGGTTCAAGGAACTCAAGAATTTGTATCCAGAGGATCCTGATTTTGGTGAAGCTTGAAAAGCTTGTACAGAACTTGTTACTCTAGACAGGACAAAATGGTTGGATTTCATCATCCAGGATGATATGCTATTCAGAGGGAGTCAGTTGTGCATTCCACGAAGTTCTATGAGGGAGAATCTCATCAAGGAGAAGCATAGCGGAGGATTGGCTGGATATTTTGGTCGTGATAAAACTTTTGGTTTGGTTA
Organism: Chamaecyparis obtusa; assembly: GCA_027943335.1. Lineage (NCBI taxonomy): Eukaryota > Viridiplantae > Streptophyta > Pinopsida > Cupressales > Cupressaceae > Chamaecyparis > Chamaecyparis obtusa. The sequence continues at coordinate 225,406 of BSBK01000847.1, forward strand.
GTGAGAATTATTATTGGCCACAGTTGCAGCAAGATGTGAAGAAGTTTGTACAGAGTTGCAGAGTATGTCAGATGGAAAAAGGAGTGAAGCAAAATATATGGTTGTATCAGCCATTACCCGTACCAGAGAAGCCTTGGGAGGATATCAGCATGGACTTTGTTCTTGGTTTACCGAGGACTCAGCGGGGACATGATTCAATTTTTGTAGTGGTTGAAAGATTTTCAAACATGGCACATTTTATTCCCTACAAGAAGACTCATGATGCTGTTCATGTAGCAGAATTATTTTTCAGAGAAGTAGTGAGACTTCATGGTTTGCCAAAGACCATAGTTTTAGATTGGGACACTAAGTTTGTTGGATATTTCTGGCGAACATTGTGGAAGAAGTTGAAGATAGATTTGAAGTTCAGTTCATCACATCACCCACAGACTGATGGACAGACAGAGGTTGTGAATAGGAGTTTGGGAAATCTGCTGAGATGTTTGGTTGGGGATAAGCCAACAGGATGGGATTTGATTTTACCACAGGCAGAATTTGCATACAATAATTCTGTCAACAGGAGCACTGGTAAATCACCATTCCAGATTGTATATGGAAGTAGTCCAAGAAATGCATCTGAATTGAGGAAGATAGATAAAGGAGAAATAAGTAGTGTTGAAGCTGAGGATTTTGCAGAACACTTGAAGAACATCCATGAAGAGGTGAGCAAGCATATTACCAACATGAATGCACAGTATAAGGCTAAGGTAGATGAGAAAAGGAGGTATAAAAAATTTCAAGTTGGTGACGAAGTCATGGTTCATTTGCGGAAGGAGCGGTTTCTAGTTGGTACATATAACAAGCTGAAAATGAAGAAGTTTGGACCATGCAGGATACTGAAGAAACATGATTCAGGAAACGCATATGAGGTAGAATTGCCTACTGAGCTAAATATTTTACCAGTGTTTAACATTTCAGATCTGACAGAGTATCATGAAGGAGGTGTTGAAGATGAGATCACAGCAGCACAGTGGAGTATTTCAGCAACTAGTTCAGACACTAAGGAGATCGAAGATATACTGGACAGTCATGTTGGCAGAAGCGCAAGGAATAGGACATATGAAGAATATCTAGTCAAGTGGAAAGGATGACATGTTGAAGATTCATCATGGCTGACAAAGGAGAAGGTTAGCCGTCTTGGTTTTCCTCTGCACACCTGAGTCGTGACAGGGTCACTTCTCAAATTACCCCGGGTGTCTGATGCAGGAGCATCCTGGGTGTAAGAGCAATCTTGCATCACCCAAAAATATTTCTATTTTTTTATTCAATAAGGGCTATTTTGTGCAGAGCTGCTATTTATGGAAAGTTACTATTTTTGATAATTTTTGTATGTGCTCAGAATGATCTGATTTCTTTCTTGGAGGTTTATTTTGGTCATATAAGTCTGCCAGAAAGTTTCATTGCCAGATCAAGTGTATATTGGAAGATATTGAAGATTTTCGGTATTGGCAGCAGGGTACAGAAACTTTGAACTCAATTTTGAAGGCTTTAGAGGCCCCGGATGAGGTTGAAAATTTGGGTGACGGGCGCTTGCATGGGTCAAGCCTGTAGAGTGCTTCGTGGCATTTCTGAAATGGGGTTATAATAGCCGATCGGGTCAACTGGTGATGACTTATGGTCGTCGAAAGTTGGGCCACCCAAAATGGTGAAAAATAATTTTCTTCAAAATTTTTGTTTGATTTTCAAAGGTTATCTTGAGCCGACTATGATGTAATAAAATGTAAAATAAAATAATTCTAAGTTTGGTCGACCTTATTGGCTAAAATTCTAGAACCTTCCCAAGCGGTGGAAAATTGCCTATATAAGGAAGGCTGTATTATTGTCTTAGGCAGTTCAGAGTAGTTCTGGGTAATAGTTTGAGGTTTTGTCCTACAGAATATTGTAAGGGAATGCCCATGTGGCTTTGCATATTGTAATTCTGAAAGTTTGTAATTCCACATTTGTGGAGATAATAAGGAGCCAATTTTTCTATTCTTCCATATTATTGTTGTTGTTTCTCTTTTTCTGTTATGTGTTTGTGGTATTAAGGGGAGCACCCTTCATCAAGTGGTATCAGAGCAGGTTTTCTTGAGTGTGTAAATAGATCACTGACTGTGAGGCAGTTTGCACCAGGACCGTGGTTAGGGTTTCAGCGCGCATCACAAAAATGCCTCCACGAAGAGAATGGGGTGGAAGAGCTGGTGCTGTGACACCTGAGGTTAGAGAGCTACAGAGACAAGTGCGAGCATTGCAAGAAGAGATTTGCAGAGGAATGAATCTTAATGTCAGAGATGAAAGTGAGGATGAAGCCGAAGAAGAATATCAAGAAGGAGAAGTTGAAATTGTGAACCAAGAGGAAGAAAGACTTTTCCGGGCGATTTTCAAGATTGGAAAAAGACCTAAGATTGAGGTTCCTACATTTTCTGGAAATCTTAACCTAGAGGAATTGATCGACTGGATCAATGAATGTGAAGAATATTTTGAGTATGAAGATGTTGAGGATCCTGATAGGATCAAATTTGCGAAGGCCAGACTGAAAGGTCATGCGAAGATATGGTGACAAGAGATTCAGTTGGAGTGAAATAGAAGGGGAAAGGAGAAAATCACGAAATGGGAATGGATGGTGGATAAATTAAAGTGACAGTTCATTCCTGTTGATTACGAGCTTGACCTACTAAAGAAAATGCAAAGTTTGAAGCAAGCAATAAGATCTGTTCAGAGTATACAGAGGAGTTCTATCGACTTCTCATTAGAATAGGCCATGCAGAAGCTGATAAAGAGAAAGTTGCCCGATATCTTAATGGGCTAAGGCCAAGCATTCAGGAGGAGCTGAATCTAGTTCGAATGAACAGTATTGAAGAGGCATACCAGTTTGCCCTAAAAGTAGAGGAAAAGCTAAACAAGAAGTTTGAGAGCAGAAAAAATGGAAGAGGTCACGGTGGATGATCTGGTGGACGGTCATATGGTGGCCGAAATGAAGATCTGAAAAAGAAGGATGAGGCCAGTAGCAGTCAGAATCAGTGCGGAAATAATTCCAATCGCTTCCAGGATCAGAATAATAGAGATCAGAGAGGAAGAGGAAGAGGAAGAGGACAAGGATCTGGAAGAGGTGGCTTCCGTGGAACATGTTTTCACTGTGGAGAAAAAGGTCATAGAGCATTTGAATGTCCTCAGCGCCAAGGGAGAACAGACAGGAGAAATGAAAGCCAGGCCAGAGTTGCACATGTAGATGAAGATGCCAGATCATCAAATTCTGAAGATGCTAAAAGAGGAGAAATGTTGATTAACAGAAGAGTCCTGTTGAGTGATGAGAATGAACCTGAGCAAAGGAGGAGCCTGTTTTGCACCAGGTGCAAGTGTGAAGGTAAATGTTGTGATGTGATTATTGATAGTAGAAGCACTGACAATTTGGTGTCAGAAGAGATGGTGACAAATTTGAAGCTCAAGAGACAGAAACACCCACATCCATATCGGATTACCTGGGTACAGGATGACCACAAGGTCATGGTCAATGAACAATGCCTGGTGAAGTTCAAGATTGGCAGATACCAAGATGAGGTACTGTGTGATATCATATCTATGGATGCATGTCATATGTTGTTGGGTAGACCATGGCAGTTTGACAGATGTGTTGTACATGATGGTCGTGCGAATACCTATTCCCTAACAAAGGATGGAGTGCGACATAAGCTAAAACCATTGAAGGAGACTGAAGAAAAGGTATGTGGTAATGCAAGGATAACTTTTGTTGATGGAAGAAATTTTCTAGATGGTATGAGGCATGAGCATGTATGTTTTGCTTTAATTCCAAAAGCTGGTAAAGAGGAAGTAGAAGATGTTCCTGTATAAGTTGCAGATTTGTTGAATGAGTTTCAAGATATTATATCCGATAACGTACCTGATGGATTACCACCAGTCAGGAAGATCAGTCATCAGATGGACTTGATCCCAGGAGTGAGTTTTCCGAATAAGGTAGCACACAGAATGACACCTGCAGAAAGTGAGGAGTTGAATAGACAAGTACATGAACTGTTACAGAAAGGATTGATCCGTGATAGTCTGAGTCCCTGTGCTGTACTAGCGGTATTAGCACCAAAGAAGAATGGAGAATGGAGGATGTGTATAGATTCTAGGGCAATAAACAAGATCACAATCAAGTATAGGTTTCCATTGCCACGAATGGATGATATTATGGACTGTTTGAGTGGAGCTGTGTATTTCTCAAAGATAGATCTAAAGAGTGGATATCATCAGATTCGGATCAGAGAAGGAGATGAATGGAAGACTACCTTCAAAAAAAATGACTATATGAGTGGTTAGTCATGCATTTTGGGCTAACCAATGCGCCGATCACTTTCATGCGGCTCATGAACGAGGTTCTGAAAGAATTTTTGGGTAAGTTTGTCATTGTTTACCTAGATGATATTTTGATTTTTAGCAAGACATTGGAGGAACATATGATGCATATTCGTATGGTGTTTGAGAAGTTGAGAGATGAGAAATTATTGATTAATTTGAAGAAGTGCAGTTTTGTGAAGAAAGAGTTAGTGTATTTGAGATTTGTAATTTCAGCAGAAGGTCTAAAAATGGACCTAAAGAAGGTACAGGCTATCCTTGAATGGCCTACTCCAAGGAGTGCTACTGAGGTAAGATCTTTTCATGTTCTAGCTAGCTTTTACAGAAAGTTTATCAGAAATTATAGTAGTATTTGTAGACCCTTGACTGAAACAATGAGAGGGGATAGAAAAGAGTTTAAGTGGACTAATGGGGCAGAAAAGAGTTTTTAATTGTTGAAACAAAAAGTTACAGAAGAACTTGTTTTAGCACTTCCAAATTTTAATAAGGTGTTTCAAGTAGATTGTGATGCTAGTGGTACTGCAATAGGAGCTATTATGAGCCAAGAAGGTAAACCTGTTGCTTATTTCAGTGAGAAGTTAAATGATGCCAAGAGAAAATATTCTGTTTATGATTAGGAATTTTATGCTATAGTTCAGGCATTAAAGAAGTGGAGACATTATCTGCTTCCTAAGGAGTTTGTTTTGTATACTGATCATCAAGCTTTGCAATATTTGAATAGTCAAGGAAAATTGAATCAAAAGCATTTGAAATGGGTTGAGTTTTTGCAGAGTTATACATTTGTTTTGAAACACGGGAGTGGAAAGTCTAATAGGGTTGCAGATGCTCTTAGCAGAAGGCAACTATTGCTGACAGAAATGCAGATTGAAGTGGTTGGGTTCAAGGAACTCAAGAATTTGTATCCAGAGGATCCTGATTTTGGTGAAGCTTGGAAAGCTTGTACAGAACCTGTTACTCTAGACAGGACAAAATGGTTGGATTTCATCATCCAGGATGATATGCTATTCAGAGGGAGTCAGTTGTGCATTTCACGAAGTTCTATGAGGGAGAATCTCATCAAGGAGAAGCATAGCGGAGGATTGGTTGGACATTTTGGTTATGATAAAACCCTTGGTTTGGTTAGTGAGAATTATTATTGGCCACAGTTGCAGCAAGATGTGAAGAAGTTTGTATAGAGTTGCAGAGTATGTCAGATGGCGAAAGGAGTGAAGCAGAATACAGGGTTGTATCAGCCATTACCCGTACCAGAGAAGCCTTAGGAGGATATCAGCATGGACTTTGTTCTTGGTTTACCGAGGACTCAGCGGGGACATGATTCAATTTTTGTAGTGGTTGACAGATTTTCAAACATGGCACATTTTATTCCCTGCAAGAAGACTCATGATGCTGTTCATGTAGCAGAATTATTTTTCAGAGAAGTAGTGAGACTTCATCGTTTGCCAAAGACCATAGTTTCAGATCGGGACACTAAGTTTGTTGGATATTTCTGGCGAACATTGTGGAAGAAGTTGAAGATAGATTTGAAGTTCAGTTCATCACATCACCCACAGACTGATGGACAGACAGAGGTGGTGAATAGGATTTTGGGAAATCTGCTGAGATGTTTGGTTGGGGATAAGCCAACAGGATGGGATTTGATTTTACCACAGGCAGAATTTGCATACAATAATTCTATCAACAGGAGCACTGGTAAATCACCATTCCAGATTGTATATGGAAGTAGTCCAAGAAATGCATCTGAATTGAGGAAGATAGATAAAGGAGAAATAAGTAGTGCTGAAGCTGAGAATTTTGTAGAACACTTGAAGAACATCCATGAAGAGGTGAGGAAGCATATTACCAAGATGAATGCACAGTATAAGGCTAAGGCAGATGAGAAAAGGAGGTATAAAGAATTTCAAGTTGGTGACGAAGTCATGGTTTATTTGCAGAAGGAGCGATATCCAGTTGGTACATATAACAAGCTGAAAATGAAGAAGTTTGGACCATGTAGGATACTGAAGAAACATGATTCAGGAAACGCATATGAGGTAGAATTGCCTACTGAGCTAAATATTTCACTAGTGTTTAACATTTCAGATTTGACAGAGTATCATGAAGGAGGTGTTGAAGATGAGATCATAGCAGCACAGTGGAGTATTCGAGCAACTAGTTCAAACACTAAGGAGATCGAAGATATACTGGACAGTCATGTTGGTAGAAGCACAAGGAACAGGACATATGAAGAATATCTGGTCAAGTGGAAAGGATGACATGTTGAAGATTCATCATGGCTGACAAAGGAGGAGGTTAGCCGTCTTGGTTTTCCTCTGCACACCTAAGTCGTGACAGGGTCACTTCTCAAATTACCCCGGGTGTCTGATGCAGGAGCATCGTGGGTGTAAGAGCAATCTTGCATCACCCAAAAATATTTCTATTTTTGTATTCAATAAGGGCTATTTTGTGCAGAGCTGCTATTTATGGAAAGTTACTATTTTTAGTAATTTTTGTATGTGCTCAGAATGATCTGATTTCTTTCTTGGAGGTTGATTTTGGTCATATAAGTCTGCCAGTAAAGTTTCATTGCCAGATCAAGTGTATATTGGAAGATATTGAAGATTTTTGATATTGGCAGCAGGGTACAGAAACTTTGAACTCAATTTTGAAGGCTTTAGAGGCCCCAGATGAGGTCAAAAATTTGGGTGACGGGCGCTTGCGTAGGTCAGGCCTGTAGAGCACTTCGTGGCATTTCCAAAATGGGGTTATAATAGCTGATCAGGTCAACTGGTGATAACTTATCGTCTTCGGAAGTTGGGCCACCCGAAATGGCGAAAAATAATTTTCTTCAAAATTTCTGTTCGGGTTTCAAAGGTTATCTTGAGCTGACTATGATGTAATAAAATGTAAAATAAAATAATTCTAACTTTGGTCGGCCTTATTGGCTAAAATTTTGGAACCTTCCCAGGCGGTGGAAAATTGCCTATATAAGGAAGGCTATATTATTGTCTTAGGCAGTTCAGAATAGTTCTGGGTAATAGTTTGAGGTTTTGTCCTACAGAATATTGTAAGGGAATGCCCATGTGGCTTTGCATATTGTAATTCTGAAAGTTTGTAATTCCACATTTGTGGAGATAATAAGAAGCCAATTTTTCTGTTCTTCCATATTATTGTTGTTGTTTCTCTTTTTCTGTTATGTGTTTGTGGTATTAAGGGGAGCACCCTTCATCAACAGTAGGCCTAATATTGCACATGTAGTGGGATTGTGGCTAGATTTTTTTGCCAATCCTAGAGATTCACATATGATTGCAGTAAAAAGAATTTTGAGATACCTGAAGAAAATAGAGGACTATGGATTATGGTATACATTTGAAGGCAAATTTGAATGTAGAGTTTACACTGATGCAAATTGGGCTGGAAACATAGATGACCAGAAGAGCACAATTGGTGGAGCATTCTTTTTAGGGAAAAGCCTTGTGACTTGGATTAGCAAGAAACAAGCATGCATTTCTAAGTCTACTGGTGGAGTAGAGTATGTTGTTGTTGCTACAAATTGTTCAAATATTTCTTGGATTAGACAAGTGTTGGAAGGGATGAATGAGGTAATCACTGACCCGGTAATTATATATTGTGACAACACTAGTGCTATAAATATTTCTAAGAATCCTATGATGCATTAAAAGATAAAGCATATATCTATTAAGTATCACTATTTTAGGGAACAAGTTCAAGAGAAGCAGGTGAAACTGGAATTTGTAAAATCTAAGGAACAACTTGTTGATATCTTTTTTAAACCCTTACCGAAGGACACATTTGAATATTTGAGGGCTAGACTTGGGGTTTGTCCCCTATCTACCAGTCACTGAGGTGATCTAGAGGTTGCATCAACCTATACTTATTAGAAGATCATTCATGTTGATGCACATAGCTCACACTTTGGATTTTGTCTAAGGTTGTGAAAGACTATAGAATTGGAACATAAATTTGTTTATCTGTACACTGAAGGTACCTGATATGAACCAAACAACAAATAATTACTTGGCTTTTCATAGTTGTTTGCATATTTTATTTGGCATTGTTGTCAAAGGGAGAGGAAATGCATATGAAATATATGTTACTAAGAACAAAGGGAATCTAAGAACTCAAAAGATCAAAACCGCAGGGAGATTCTGCTTGTAATGTTTTTATGTTTAGTGATTAAACATATTAAAAATCAAGCTAGGAAGAGCTTATCATGCTACAACATTTACTTACATAGTTTTAGAATACATGTTCAGTATGTGTATGGCATACTTTCATATTTCTTGTATTGCCATCAATGCCAAAGGGGGAGATTAATGAACTACAACTGATTGAATATCTGATGAATTGGAGAAATAGTAATTAGAGATCATCGAGCTACTGAAATGATATGTAAGATGATTAAATTAGTCAATATTTTGTCATTGATGTCAACTAGTTTTGACAGTACTTATCATGTTAGTTACAAACATCTAAACATCTGTTGAAGCAAGAAAAGATGAAGAACTAAGATATCTGTTGGCAATTTGGCTGAGTTGGTTACATAGATGTTGTCATTATGGAAACATATGATCTACATGAAGATCACATAGGTCAGAGAGCTAGTATGTCAGAGCGCAATGCAAATTGTCTAAGTATGAGATAGTGTTTTTGCTAGTGTACCAAAAGATATTTTTGATTAGCGATGTTGATTGGAGTGAGTTCAATGCTTGCACACTTGAACATAGACACTATGGTGACTATTGAAGACTCACCTCAGAGTGCAAGTCAGTATGGCATGTACGGAAGAAGTTATGATAGTTTTACTAAAGACAGTATTGAGCCGACAGGACAGAATTTGAAGATAAAATTGATAAAGATTTAAGGGATTATTTTGTTTATCAAAATAATGACTTAATAATATAAAGGGATGACATCCTAGATGTTAACCCTTGGATAAAGATATTTTGTATTATGATAGCCAACTGGAAATTTATTAACCTTACTAACTTGTATAAAGATATGTAAAGATGTAATTGTAAATATAGAAGTAACATATATGTGAATGTAATAATGAAAGTGAAGAGAAGAGAAGTAGTATAAGGTTATGTACCTTGACCTTTTTTTTTAATCAGTAAATATTTTATATTACTTGTTTGGGTAGTGGTCTCATCTGGTAATCACATTTTGTACTGCCAACTCCTAACAGGGTTGAGGCTTCTAACAAGGCCTATAGTCCCTTAATCAGGACTGAGACACTATATGCATGTAATAGACTCCTAATAGAGCCAACATCCTTAACGGGATACTTTTGATTAGTGGATCTTTGTGGGTGCCATCCCCACCGAGGTTTTCCCTTGGCCAGGGTTTCCTCGAGAACAAATAATGTGTTATGAGTTCTTTAGTCTTATTGCTATGCATGTTGTTTAGCTTTCTATGTTATGCATGTGTTAAGATAATCTATTATATCCATAATTGCGCAAAAGTAAAAGTTTGTAGAATACTGATTCACCCCCCACTCTTAGTATTCCCTATTTCTAACAATTGGTATCAAAGCTTAGTTACTCAGAAAAGAATTATTCAAGGAAAACCTAGTAGCTTGAGTAAGATCTCTATGGATATGGATCAGCTACAAAAGAATCTTGAAGAAGCTCTTGAACAGATTGATATACTTACTGAAGAAAGAGATACTCTAAAAGGAAAATATGATGATGCAAAGAACCTCATTGAGAAACTGAAAAACAAGTTGGAAGATCTGAAATCTGAAAAGGAATCCAAAATTTACATTGAAGATTGTGATGACAACTTAGAAAAATAAAATGAGATCCTTAAACATGAACTAAAGATAGCAAATCTGAAGCTAAGTCTGAAAGATGGAAATAGCAAGAATGAAGCAAATCTGAAATCTGAGAATGAAAATCTTAAGCTTGAAAATGAAGGGCTAAAATCTAAACTTGGTAAAGTAACATCTGAACTTGAGAAAGTCAATTTGTAGTATACTGAACTTGAGAAATACAATACAATTGTGAAAGGATAACTGACTCAATCTAAGAAGCAACTTGAAAGTCTATATTCAACCAGTGAGAAGATTGATGAACAAATATCTTATCAAAAACCATTCTATGATAAAACTGGTCTTCGATTCAACACTTTTAAAGAAAATGAAGAAAGAAAGGAACCAAATCTGAAAATATCTGAAAGCATAGATGAGAAGAAGTTTGATGAGACTAACAAGTCTGAAGATACACCCAAGGAAGAAGAACCACCTAAGCAAGAGGAATCACCTAAAGGTATGCAAAGAGAATTCAAAGGTAGATGTTTTTCTTGTAATATTGTTGGTCATATGAAGAGAGATTGCACAAGTAAGCAATTTAAACTTTTTAATGGTTATTGTTATAATTGTCATGGTTTTGGACATGGAGCTATTGAATGCAGAAAACCTAAATTTGTTGAGAATAACAATAATATTAGAATGTTTAGAAATACTAACCATGTAGATAAGAAACCTACTAAAGATATAAACAAAAGAAATGGAGTAGTATGTTATAGATGCAACAAGGTTGGACACATTGCTAGAAATTGCAGATCATAGATCAATCAGCCTAGACCAAGATATGGAAACAATGGAATAGTTTGTCAAATATGCAACAAGATTGGACATACAGAAAGGTTTTGTAGAATGAACAATAGAGTTTTTCATACCAATCCTAACCCTAGAAGTCATGCAAGAAGAAATGAAGATGCAAGAAATAGTCAGAAAGGATGTTGTATTAATTCAGATGAAGTGAAGTTTGTTAAAAGCACATATCAAGGAAGCATATTCAGCACTGAAGGTAGTCAGAAAGGTGAAGTATCAAATGGTAAGAATGAATCTTTACCTGACCCATCTCAAAGTACTTAATTCATGAAAATTATAGTAGAATAGGAACTTAGATTAGTGTAGGAATTGATATATGATGAATTGAGTCTTGCACAGTTAATGCAAGGTATTATATGATGTTCTAATGCTATGGTTAATAGCACAAAGAAAAATATTATGTTTTGCGAGATCGCAAGAAGTTTTAAGTTTTGCGGGTTAACAGAATCAGCTTTTTGGAAAGAAGTGGCAAAAGAATTGAATGTGATGTCAGATCTAAGTGAGATTGAAATGATACAAATCATATTATTTGATCATTGAAGTGAATAAAAGTGTCAAGGAGATCGAAGAGTAGTGATTGGAAGTGTTTTGCAAAGATTTTGTGAAGAATTTTGTGTCGAATTTACGCAAGCCCTAAATCATGGAATCGAGGTATTTTACTTGACAGATCTTTAAATCAGTTAAGGAATTAGAGGAAATCATGGATGTTTCTTTGATTCATAATGTTAGAGATAAGAATAGACCTAAGATGAAAAAGGAACCAGTAGAACCCTTGGAAGATGATCCTAGGTTAGCTTTATCATCTGTACCAGATGGAGTTTTACACCTAGAGAATGTTAGAAGTTATCTGGGATGTAAAGTAGAGACTATCAGTGATAGTGACTTCACAGAGGAATATCATAAGATCTATAATCAGGACATGTCATTGAAAGTAGGGTTTAAGAATTTGAAAGATAATGAGATCATTAAGTATGCTTTGCAATATGTATTTGATAATGAAGAATGTACCAAGATAATCCTAAGCAAAATTCACAATGGAAATTTTTGGTTAGATGACAGAGTGATAGATATCACAGCTGACTTAATTCATAAGGTAACTAGACTATCTAAAACTGGAGCCATTCCTTTGAATGAGAAAAACATGAGGAAAATAGTCATAGACAACACAAATTCATCCTAAAATGGCAGAGCAATAGTAAGTAGCAAGATACATCAAGATGATGTCAGATACTTGTGTAAGATCCTAACAACTAAGTTTTGTGCTAACTCAAGAGAGGATGACATGGTAGCTGGAATGATACATGCAACTTATTTGATGTGTGTTGATAAAGTACAAGTTGACATGTGTGAGATTTTGAGAATTCAGTTGTTTGAAAATTTGGAAAAGATAAAGAAGGCTAAGCATTCACAATTTAGATTCTCATCTTTAATCACTTATATGTTCTTTCATTTATTGAGAAGATTTCCATTCACCATTGGAAATGATTGGAATGATGGCCAAACTAAAATGGAAAGGATTAACCAAGTGTATAGGAGGCATGCTATTGATAAAGTGAATGAAACTGTAGTGTTGGTAATTAAATCATTTCAGAATTTGATGTCTAGCAGATCAAGGATCCCACAGTCTCTTGTGGAGAAGTATAAAAATGAGATATGTTTCATGGTTGATACTAAATTTACTTATATTGAAGTAGTAGAACCTAGAATAGAGTTCATAGACCCTCTTGGCTATGAGTTATCTAAGATTGAGATAGAAGAATATGTGAGTAGACCACTTAAGTGCAAGTTGGATATTCACTGTAACAAGTTTGCAACCTTTGAGGAGAACTTCAACTCCGCAAAGACCATCCTTGAAGAGAAATGGTCAAAGAAACAAGTTGAGAGTACAATCAAGAAAATTCTAAAAGATACAGGGATGACTGAACATGATTTCTTGGTAGCCAAGCAAATAGCAGTAGCAATTAGAGATATTGGACAAAAAGAAGTTTTGTCTATTCCACCTCTATCATCAATTACAACACAGCAAGGGGAGACACTAGTTAAGGTGAAAGTGGAAGAAACAGAGAAGGATCAAGAAACAAGAATATCCACTAGATCAACCTCCTCCACTCCTAGAAAAATAATAAAAGAGATTACTACTTGACCGGGTAAGAGGCAGAAGACATTGGTGCCACCAGTTCAAAGGAAAATTGTAGAAATCAAAGATGATGAAAACACTCATGTTAAGAAGAAAACTTGGAAACCTAGAGTTGAAAAGGTTAATGAATAGATTATTCAAGATGGAGACTTTACAAAGATGAACAAATATTATGATCTCTATGATTATGCAAAAAGACTGAATCTAGAAAATGTAGTGGTGAAGCATATGATTTTATCTGATAAGAAATTTGATACAATTCAGGGTAAGATACCTGATGACTTGTACAAGAAACTTGTAAATAGAAAGAAGAGAGCATCAGAAGAAGATATATCTATTAGAGAAAAGCTTCTAAGAAAACTTTGTGTTGTGAGAGATGAAGAACACTTCAAATAGATCATGAAGGATCTAAGCACCCATTTGAGAACCAAGAAGAGAACTATTCAGATTATGGGAGGTAGATATGAAGAAATTAACAAAGAAACAGAGAAAGAAATCATTAAGGTTATGTCAGAAAATGTTGGAGAACCATTAGTTGCAGTAGAATCTAAAGATCAAGCAGAAGAAGAAGAACAAGAGGACATTCCCTCTCCATCAGCCATAAACATTAAGGATGAAGTAATGAATGTTGAAGGAACAAAGATCACCTTGGATAGTGATGATAACTTATTCAAGAATCTTGAAAACATTGTTGACAATTCGGCTTTTGAAGAGAAGGAAAGTACCAAAGGAGAAGAGAAAATTGAAACCAAAATTGTAGAATCTAAAGTGATAGAGAAACAAGTACCTATTCCCACTCAAGAAGAAATCAGTCTTACACCTGAGACTGGCAAGAAAACTCAGATTGGTTCTATGATTGATAATTTGGGAAAGGAAGTAGATGATGATGATCAAATGGAATTGATCACATCCTTGAACAAGATCATCGGAAAGAACAAGAAAGTAAAGAGTCTTGAAGGATGCTTGGAGGAGCTTACTGAGAAGTTACAAGGAATTATATCTACACAAATTATAGAAGATGACCCTCTGGAAAGAGAAAAGAAAGTAATGAATACTATTGATAATGAGTTTACAAGTCTATCTGATATAGCAAAGATGAAAGCTCATGCAGCTTATGAGGCCAAAACACTTTTGGACATCAGTCAGAATATCAAGAATGATATCAATAACCTGGATATCTGCATAAAGGACTTGAGGAAGAATTTAGAAAGAGGAAAATCTTTGTACATCTAGTGTACAAAATCAAAGAACTTGGTAGCAGAGGAAGTTTAGAAGATGAAGATGAAGGAAGAAGAAATTCAGACTAAGACAAACCTTCTTTCAAGCCCCAATGTGAATATATTTGATATTGAGAAGAAAATCCACAAGATTTATGATGAAATGATAATTTTGCAAGATGGAAAGGACAGGAAGCTGAAGAGATTCACTCTTTTAAGAGAGCACATTTCTATAAACTTGAGCAGTATTGAAGGGCAACTGGAAGAATGTCTTTTAGCCAAGACATCTTTTCAAAAGTTTAGTTATGAGAATCTCCAAGCATGTGAGATTGCATCTTATGGATTGTGCGCACTACTCAGTGTGGCAAATTTAATTAAAAAATAATGGGAGAAAGAGTTAGAGGCTATGCAGATCAATTTTGCAAATTGTGTTGCAAGCCTAGCGGCTTTGCAATATTGAATCTAGGTATAACTTTTTGTGAACACAGTTTTGTAACCCTCCTTACCTTTATTTTGTCATTGTTGTCAAAGGGGGAGAGATATATAGCAAAAAATTGATAAGGATACATACTCTTAGGGGGAGTATAGTATATAGAGAAGATTAATGAAGTTATAAGGACAGTATATATACATTTTTTATTATGGCCACAATTTTGAATTTTTGGAGTCTAGGACTTAGCCAATTTTCTCATATGTTGCCACCAATGACAAAGGGGAAGATTGCTGGTAATTTGGCTAAGTTGGTTACATAGATGTTGTCATTATGGAAACATATGATCTACATGAAGATCACACAGGTCAGAAAGCTAGTATGTCAGAGCGCAATGCAAATTGTCTAAGTATGAGAGTGTTTTTGCCAGTGTATCAGAAGATAGTTTTGATTAGCGACATTGATTGGAGTAAGTTTAGTGCTTATGCACTTGAACATAGAAACTATGGTGACTATTGAAGACTCACCTCAGAGCGCAAGTTAGTATGGCATGTACGGAAGAAGTTATGACAATTTTACTAAAGACAGTATTGAGCCGACATGACAGAATTTGAAGATAGAATTGATAAAGAGTTAAGGGATTATTTTGTTTATCAAAATAATGACTTAACAATATAAAGGGACAACATCCTAGATGTTAACCATTGGATAAAGATATTTTTTAATATGATAGCTGACTAGAAAGTTATTAATCTTAATAACTTGTATAAAGATATGTAAAGATGTAATTGTAAATATAGAAGTAACATATATGTGAATGTAATAGTGAAAGTGAAGAGCAGTGAAGTAGTATAAGGTAATGTACCTTGACTTATTTTTGTAATCATTAAATATTGTATATTACTTGTTTGGGTAGTGGGCTCATCTGGTAATCACATTTTGTACTACCAACTCCTAATAGGGTTGAGGCTTCTAATAAGGCCTATAGTCCCTTAATCAAGACTGAGACACTATATGCATGTAATAGACTCCTAACAGGGTCAACATCCTTAACAAGATACTTTTGATAAGTGGATTTTTGTGGGTGCCATCCCCACTGGGGTTTTCCCTTGGCTAGGGTTTCCTCGATAACAAATAATGTGTTATGAGTTCTTTAGTTTTATTGCTATGCATGTTGTTTAGCTTTCTATGTTATGCATGTGTTAAGATAATCTATTATATCCATAATTGGGCAAAACTAAAATTTTTTAGAATAATGATTCACCCCCCCACCCCCCTCTCATTATTTCCTATTTCTAACAATATTTACATGAGGAAAAGATGGATATGACAAATAAGGATAAGGTAAACATTAGGTAACTTATTGATGAGTCTATGGTTTTATATTGTTGACTTGAGCATATTGCATTAATCTATTATGAAGAAGATATTTAAAATTGAACAAGTCAATGTGGTCGATAATTGAAGATTTTTGTATGCACCGAGCCAGTGCAGTGTATACCAAGTGATAGTATTAACTGAGCTAGTTAACTAGTTATCACCAACACATTTCTATATCAACCAAGTATGGATGAAAATATTAAATGCTAAGAACAATTGGCTAAATTTGATGAGCTAGAAATTGTTATGATTTTGAGGTTAAGGATAAATTTTTTATAAGATCCACAGCTGACAAAATTTGGAGAAGATATAAAGGATGAGATTGAAACATGTTATGGACACATTTGTCGAGGAATATTTAAGCAGCAAAATGGATGAAGGAGATTAAGTGGAAAAATCTAATGGCTGATATGAAAATGATTTACTTGTCTATATAAGAGATATGATTTTTATTATTAAAACATGTTGGAAAGAAGAAGACTGCAGAGATTTCACGTGAAGACTATATTCATGCATGCCTGATCAAACTGGTTATTGAAAGAACCGAGCTACAAACATTACCGAGCGTCAGAGAACCATTTACCGAGTGAAAGTAAGTTGAGAAACATTGAGGAAGTGAATTGATTAATGATCAAAAGATTTGTATGGGCTTAGCATATATCTGAATATTTGCAATTGAGTTGTATTTGAATTAGATCAGTACTATATCAGTTTAACCATTGATTCAGAAAATCTCTTAACCGAGTGGACTTAATAGTCTTATGATCTACCCTATTACATTTGTTGAATGTAAAGTGTTATGTTGTTATCTCCATAGAGAATGTTGGTCAAAAGTTAACTATTAGTGATAAATCCTCTAACTAGGTCACACCTAACAATGTGCATTGTAACCTTTAACAGGGTTACCTCTTCACCGAGCTCACTTCAGAAGAGTGAATTATTTTGGGTTACCGGTCCCAGGTGGGTTTTCCCTTAGCAAGGTTTCCACGTTAAATCATTGTGGTATGTGTTATGTTTTATTTGTTATGATTATTTGTCTATCATACTTTACATACTGCATATTTGATTTAGTCGGTAATCACAGTTGGATAATTATTGGTAATCGGTAAACTGAATAGACAAATTGATAGGTTATGTTACCGAGCTGCATAATCTGTTGGAATTGTTTTATAAGTTACATCTTTGTATTTGGGATTGTAGGATAGCTGATCTAACTGATTCACACCCCCCCCCCCTCTCAGTTATTCTAACACCTAAAATGAGCTAGTCTTACCAAAAGCCCTATTTTCCCTAATTCAAAACCAACTTCTTAATTATGCTAGTCTAATTACCTAATTACTGGCATAATTCATCAAAATCCTTATTTATCAAGCATCAAACATCATTAATTGATCGAATACCCTATTAATCACCTTTAGCAATAAGCAATTAAATCAATCCCATTAAATACATGGCTAAGGTAATTAATTAAAACAAATTAAATAAATCTCCTAATTTCAATACATCATTCGAAGACAAGTCATTTCTAATTGGACCAATGTGAGCTAACCACATGGATCAAGTGAGATTAAATAACAACCCTTCATCATGGATCAATCTCAACCTTTGAATTCAAATTCAAATCAATTTCCCTCCAACTCTTACAATTGGAAAATCTATAAATAAGCACCTTATCACTTGGTAGAAGCACAAAGTTGTGTCACATTTCAAGATAATTTATCAGCACAGTTGAATATGAGTATTTCTAACTAAAAGATAGTTTTCATCAAACACATGGCTTAGCTAGATTCATTCTAGCTAAGTTAGATAATTGTTTCAACTTTTCTAATTGGAAATGGCTATTAAATACATGTTTAATACCAATTTGGGTCCAATTACCAAAGAAATAAAATTATTTTAGAAAAGCGATGTTTCAATAACTCTTACTCTTTTTAATGATATTTTAAAAAAATATAAAAATGCCCTTTTGTAGAGATGAGATTCAATATTATTGTTATATAAGTTTTATAGTATTTTGATTATATTTAATATATTATAATTTCAAAATACTACAAGTAGGTATTTTAATATTCAAGAAGATATTGCTTCAAATAAAGAAAAAAATAGTAAATCATATAAAAAAATTAAAATTTATATTTAACACTAGAGGAGAGAATCATCTTCAAGAATATGTTAATTTTTTTGAATTGATAGGGAAAATTTGGTGGGAGATGAAAACTGTTGATTTCGGATAAGTGCGACTTTGAGTAGTAATAATGGAGAAAATATACATCAGAAACCAATATTTCTTTTTTTCTGCGGTTGAACCCACAATAGTGGGTTACACTTTTTTGCCTGAACGGATACTGAACTCTACATTTTGAAAAAAAACTTTCAAATTCAGATGCATATTGTCGCTAAACCATTTAAAATCAGAAGATGAAGTAAATTAGAGTCTTTTACAATTTTCTGTCTAGATTATAAATATATATTTTATTTTTAGTTTTGAATTTATTTGAATAGTTTTTTTCTTTCTCCCACAAAAACTGGTATGTGGCTAAAAATGTCATTTTCAAAGAGTTACATTGTTTTCATAGAGCATAACCTTTTTTCTAAAATAGATATGAATGTGCTTCTTCCGAATTTAGTTTTTTAACATCCTTATAGAGGGCATGCAATTGGTTTGATGACATTATCACTATTATTGCACATTTTATTAATGTCTAAAGTTGACTAGACTGTAATTTTGACATACCTTGACTACATAACTTATAACTTGTGTATTTGTCCAATTTTATTTTATTTTTTTTATAGAAAGAGAACTTCAATACCTAGGGCATAGATATTTTTTAGAATTTTTTTCTCTCATTTACTATTTTTCCATAAGCGTCAAACATAGAGGTAGACATACGATGAAATACCTATGTTTAGTAAAACTAAAAATATAAAGTTATAATAAACTTAATATATATTAACATTATAATTATTGGAAATATTTTTCTAGTAGTACCTTACTACATAGATAGGTTTGTCAAATGGATTCATTTGATCTCCTAAAAGATAAAGTCAAAGTGATTTTTTGTCAGCATTTTAATACGTGCAAAGGAGACTCCATTGTAGGTATGAATGAAGAGTATAGATGTTATATCAATATTTTTATTATCTAAGAGGCTTTGAGCTAACCATTTTTAATTAATTCTTTCAAATGGAACCTCTCATGACTTAAATTATCATATTTTATTAAAAATGTGTTATTTTAGCAAAAATCAGCATGTCTAAAAAAGTGTAACCCACTATTGTGGGGTCACCCCTGAACTAGATATATATTTCATCTATAACATATTTTGAAATCAAAGGGAAAGGGATTAATTTTGTATACTTGTTTGGTGGGAACTAGACCCCATATTTTCAGCATTTAAAAAATGGACTTCAAAAAATTTTAAAATGTTTCAATTCTTGTTCAAAAAATTTTTTTAAATTATAAGCATAAACTTCATGTAGTTTTACACATTTCTTCAAATTCTAAACACAAATGCCACTTTTATGTTGTTAAAGTTGAACAATTTGTATTTTGTTGACCGTTTCCTTTATAAAAGTGTGACACAGGTTTTTACTTTTACTACATGTAAGGCATTTTCATAAATCTAACTCTTATGTAATTTCATGTTGTTCAATTGAATTTAGTCTTCTTTTCATAATAATTGCATAATTCTTAGCTTTATTTTCATTAATCTAGATCATTTGTATCAATTCATCTTAATTGCATTCATGTAGATGCATTCTAGTTTAAATATTTCATTTTTTTTATTGTCTATTCAATTAGATTAAACATGAATTCTAAGAGCAATTTATTAATCAATTGAATCTTCACAATTAGAAAGCAATGAAATGCTCTTCATAGGTTATTTTCTTTGTTCGATTGATTTTGAGTACTAACCTTGAAACTAATGTCTCATTGAAGTGTGGTGTATAGGTTTGTAGGTTCACAACTTCACACACACACGTCACTTTGTTCCTCCCAATGTGGTCCTAAATCAAAATCAGAGGTGCAAATTGGAGAGCGGATGTCAAGATTACATGTGGAATTAGGTTGGTATGAACAAAACTATATGTGGGAGGTCATACATGCTAGAATAGGGCCTAGATAAGCAAGTGATGATTGAGTGGATGAAATAATTAAAGGGTGTGCTTATAACTAAGGGCCCATTAAAGACTTTGATGAAATTGAATTAGGAGAGGACTCATATTTTGAATTAATTATTAATTAAATATATAATGAAGTCTTATAATGCATAATAAAGTGAAATACACTAAAAATGAGTGCTAGGAGAGCGTGAAATTGAATACCCTAGAAAAGGTATACAATTTAGGACAATACAATTTCTACACATACTTTAAAAGTATTTTTGAATGTAATTTAATCTTATAATAATTTTTAATTAATCAACCATGATAATAAAACAACACATTATACACAAGTGTTAATCAACACTTTGCATCTAACTTAATTCAATAAGGCATTTCCAATTGTATCATAGAATTGGAACATCATAGAATCACACCTCAAGTTGGCGCATAATGACTACTAAGAACATATAGAATTTTGAATTTAATAATTCTAGGCTTATTTCTACTAATTAATGAATTGACTTGGGCTAATCCTTCTAATCATGGATCTGAACTTAGGTAGGAAATGAATAAACTAAGGATCAAATTTTCTCTCTAATAATGAGTGTATATAGAATCATATAAAACATAAATTATGTATCAACTCTTGGCAAAAATCATGCTTTCCATCACATAAAAAGATGCCCAAATAAAAATAAACCCAAAATATATGTGGGTGCACGGAAATACATGTATGTACATGTGTATGTATGTATGTATGTATGTATGTATGTATAGAAATATATGTATAAATGCATATATACATTTATATGTGTATATAGCAAAGATGAAAGCTCATGCAGCTTATGAGGCCAAAACACTTTTGGACATCAGTCAGAATATCAAGAATGATATCAATAACCTAGATATCTGCATAAAGGACTTGAGGAAGAATTTAGAAAGAGGAAAATCTTTGTACATCTAGTGTACAAAATCAAAGAACTTGGTAGCAGAGGAAGTTTAGAAGATGAAGATGAAGGAAGAAGAAATTCAAAATGAGACAAACCTTCTTTCAAGCCCCAATGTGAAGATATTTGATATTGAGAAGAAAATCCACAAGATTTATCATGAAATGATAATGTTGCAAGATGGAAAGGACAGGAAGCTGAAAAGATTCACTCTTTTAAGAGAGCACATTTCTATAAACTTGAGTAGTATAGAAGGGTAACTAGAAGAATGTCTTCCAGCCAAGACATCTTTTCAAAAGTTTAGTTATGAGAATCTCCAAGCATGTGAGATTGCATCTTATGGATTGTGCGCACTACTCAGTGTGGCAGATTTAATTAAGAAATCATGGTAGAAAGAGTTAGAGGCTATGTAGATCAATTTTGCAAATTGTGTTGCAAGCCTACCGGCTTTGCAATATTGAATCCAAGTATAACTTTTTGTGAACACAGTTTTGTAACCCTCCTTACCTTTATTTTGTCATTGTTGTCAAAGGGGGAGAGATATATAGCAAAAAATTGATAAGGATACATACTCTTAGGGGGAGTATAGTATATAGAGAAGATTCATGAAGTTATAAGGACAGTATATATACATTTTTTATTATGGCCACAATTTTGAATTTTTGGAGTCTAAGACTTAGCCAATTTTCTCATATGTTGCCACCAATGACAAAGGGGGAGATTGTTGGTAATTTGGCTGAGTTGGTTACATAGATTTTGTCATTATAGAAACATATGATCTACATGAAGATCGCATAGGTCAGAGAGCTAGTATGTCAGAGCGCAATGCAAATTGTCTAAGTATGAGATAGTGTTTTTGCCAGTGTACCAGAAGATAGTTTTGATTAGCGATGTTGATTGGAGTAAGTTCAGTGCTTATGCACTTGAACATAGACACTATGGTGACTATTGAAGACTCACCTTAGAGCGCAAGTCAGTATGGCATGTACGGAAGAAGTTATGACAATTTTACTAAAGACAGTATTGAGCCGACATGACAGAATTTGAAGATAGAATTGATAAAGAGTTAAGGGATTATTTTGTTTATCAAAATAATGACTTAACAATATAAAGGGACAACATCCTAGATGTTAACCATTGGATAAAGATATTTTTTAATATGATAGCCGACTAGAAAGTTATTAATCTTAATAACTTGTATAAAGATACGTAAAGATGTAATTGTAAATACAGAAGTAACAGATATGTGAATGTAATAGTGAAAGTGAAGAGCAGTGAAGTAGTATAAGGTAATGTACCTTGACTTATTTTTGTAATCAGTAAATATTGTATATTACTTGTTTGGGTAGTGGGCTCATCTGGTAATCACATTTTGTACTACCAACTCCTAATAGGGTTGAGGCTTCTAATAAGGCCTATAGTCCCTTAATCTGGACTGAGACACTATATGCATGTAATAGACTCCTAACAGGGTCAACATCCTTAACAAGATACTTTTGATTAGTGGATCTTTGTGGGTGCCATCCCCACTGGGGTTTTCCCTTGGCTAGGGTTTCCTTGAGAACAAATAATGTGTTATGAGTTCTTTAGTTTTATTGCTATGCATGTTGTTTAGCTTTCTATGTTATGCATGTGTTAAGATAATCTGTTATATCCATAATTAGGCAAAAGTAAAAGTTTGTAGAAAAATGATTCACCCCCCCACCCCCCCTCCCTCCCTCTCATTATTTCCTATTTCTAACAATATTTACATGAGGAAAAGATGGATATGACAAATAAGGATAACGTAAACATTAGGTAACTTATTGATGAGTCTATGGCTTTATATTGTTGACTTGAGCATATTGCATTAATCTATTATGAAGAAGATATTTAAAATTGAACAAGTCAATGTGGTCGATAATTGAAGATTTTTGTATACACCGAGCCAGTGTAGTGTATACTGAGTGACAGTATTAATTGAGCTAGTTAACTAGTTATCACCAACACATTTCTATATCAACCAAGTATGGATGAAAACATTAAATGCTAAGAACAACTGGCTAATTTTGATGAGCTGGAAATTGTTATGATTTCAAGGTTAAGGATAAAATTTTTATAAGATCCACAGCTAACAAAATTCAGAGAAGATATAAAGGATGAGATTGAAATGTGTTATGGACACATCTGTCGAGGAATATTTAAGCGGCAAAATGGATGAAGGAGATTAAGTGGAAAAATCTAATGGCTGATATGAAAATGATTTACTTGTCTATATAAGAGATATGAGTTTCATTATTGAAACATGTCGGAAAGAAGAAGACTGCAGAGATTTCACGTGAAGACTATATTCATGCATGCCTGATCAAACTGGTTATTGAAAGAACCGAGCTGCAAACATTACCAAGTGTCAGAGAACCATTTACCGAGTGAAAGTAAGTTGAGAAACATTGAGGAAGTGAATTGATTAATGATCAAAGGATTTGTATGGGCTTAGCATATATCTGAATATTTGCAATTGAGTTGTTTTTGAATTAGATCAGTACTGTATCAGTTTAACCATTGATTCAGAAAATCTCTTAACCAAGTGGACTTAATAGTCTTATGATCTACCCTATTACATTTGTTGAACGTAAAGTGTTATGTTGTTATCTCCATAGAGAATGTTGATCAA
The DNA here is from genome assembly GCA_027943335.1 of Chamaecyparis obtusa. Lineage (NCBI taxonomy): Eukaryota > Viridiplantae > Streptophyta > Pinopsida > Cupressales > Cupressaceae > Chamaecyparis > Chamaecyparis obtusa. The sequence continues at coordinate 249,264 of BSBK01000847.1, forward strand.
AAGTTAACTGTTAGTGATAAATCCTCTAACTAGGTCACACCTAACAATGTGCATTGTAACCTTTAACAGGGTTACCTCTTCACCGAGCTCACTTCAGAAGAGTGAATTATTTTGGGTTACCAGTCCTAGGTGGGTTTTCCCTTAGCAAGGTTTCCATGTTAAATCATTGTGTTATGTGTTATGTGTTATTTGTTATGATTATTTTTCTATCATACTTTACATACTGCATATTTGATTTAGTCTGTAATCACAGTTGGATAATTATTGGTAATCGGTAAACTGAATAGACAGATTGATAGGTTATGTTACCGAGCTGCATAATCTGTTGGAATTGTTTTATAAGGTACATCTTTGTATTTGGGATTGTAGGATAGTTGATCTAATTGATTCACACCCCCCCCCTCTCTCAATTATTCTAACACCTAAAATGAGCTAGTCTTACCAAAAGCCCTATTTTCCCTAATTCAGAACCAACTTCTTAATTATGCTAGTCTAATCACCTAATTACTGGCATAATTCATCAAAATCCTTATTTATCAAGCATCAAACATCATTAATTGATCGAATACCCTATTAATCACCTTTAGCAATAAGCAATTAAATCAATCCCATTAAATACATGGCTAAGGTAATTAATTAAAACAAATTAAATAAATCTCCTAATTTCAATACATCATTCGAAGACAAGTCATTTCTAATTGGACCAATGTGAGCTAACCACATGGATCAAGTGAGATTAAATAACAACCCTTCATCATGGATCAATCTCAACCTTTGAATTCAAATTCAAATCAATTTCCCTCCAACTCTTACAATTGGAAAATCTATAAATAAGCACCTTATCACTTGGTAGAAGCACAAAGTTGTGTCACATTTCAAGATAATTTATCAGCATAGTTGAATATGAGTATTTCTAACTAAAAGATAGTTTTCATCAAACACATGGCTTAGCTAGATTCATTCTAGCTAGGTTAGATAATTGTTTCAACTTTTCTAATTGGAAATGGCTCTTAAATACATGTTTAATACCAATTTGGGTCCAATTACCAAAGAAATAAAATTATTTCAAAAAAGCAATGTTTCAATAACTCTTACTCTTTTTAATGATATTTTTTAAAAATATAAAAATACCCTTTTGTAGAGATGAGATTCAATATTATTGTTATATAAGTTTTATAGTATTTTGATTATATTTAATATATTATAATTTCAAAATACTACAAGTAGGTATTTTAATATTCAAGAAGATATTGCTTCAAATAAAGAAAAAAATAGTAAATCATATAAAAAAATTAAAATTTATATTTAACACTAGAGGAGAGAATCATCTTCAAGAATATGTTAATTTTTTTGAATTGATAGGGAAAATTTGGTGGGAGATGAAAACTGTCAATTTCGGATAAGTACGTCTTTAAGTAGTAATAATGGAGAAAATATACATCGGAAACCAATATTTCTTTTTTTCTGCAGTTGAACCCACAATAGTGGGTTACACTTTTTTGCGTGAACGGATACTGAACTCTACATTTTGAAAAAAAACTTTTAGATTCAGATGCATATTGTCGCTAAACCATTTAAAATCAGAAGATGAAGTAAATTAGAGTCTTTTACGATTTTCTATCTAGATTATAAATATATATTTTATTTTTAGTTTTGAATTTATTTGAATGGTTTTTTTCTTTCTCCCACAAAAACTGGTATGTGGCTAAAAATGTCATTTTCAAAGAGTTACATTATTTTCATAAAGCATAACTTTTTTTCTAAAATAGATATGAATGTGCTTCTTCCGAATTTAGTTTTTTAACATCCATACAGAGGGCATGCAATTGGTTTGATGACATTATCACTATTATTTCACATTTTATTAATGTCTAAAGTTGACTAGACTGTAATTTTGACATACCTTGACTACATAACTTATAACTTGTGTATTTGTCCAATTTTATTTTATTTTTTTTATAAAAAGAGAACTTCAATACCTAGGGCATAGATATTTTTTAGAATTTTTTTCTCTCATTTACTATTTTTCCATAAGCTTCAAGCATAGAGGTAGACATACGATGAAATACCTATGTTTAGTAAAACTAAAAATACAAAGTTATAATAAACTTAATATATATTAACATTATAATCATTGGAAATATTTTTCTAGTAGTACCTTACTACATAGATAGGTTTGTCAAATGGATTCATTTGATCTGCTAAAAGATAAAGTCAAAGTGATTTTTTGTCAGCATTTTAATACGTGTGGAGGAGACTCCATTGTAGGTATGAATGAGGAGTATAGATGTTATATCAATGTTTTTATTATCTAAGAGGCTTTGAGCTAACCATTTTTAATTAATTCCTTCAAATGGAACCTCTCATGACTTAAATTATCATATTTTATTTAAAATGTGTTATTTTAGCAAAAATCAACATGTCTAAAAAAGTGTAACCCACTATTGTGGGGTCACCCCTGGACTAGATATATATTTCATCTATAACATATTTTGAAATTAAAGGGAAAGGGATTAATTTTGTATATTTGTTTGGTGGGAACTAGACCCCATAGTTTTAGCATTTTTCAGTAATTAAAAAATGGACTTCAAAAATTTTTTAAATGTGTCAATTCTTGTTCAAATTTTTTTTTAAAATTATAAGCATAAACTTCATGTAGTTTTACACATTTCATTAGTTTACATCATCTTCAAATTCTAAACACAAATGCCACTTTTACGTTGTTAAAGTTGAACAATTTGCATTCTGTTGACCGCTTCCTTTATAAAAGTTTGACATAGGTTTGTACTTTTACTACATGTAAGGCATTTTCATAGATCTAACTCTTATGTAATTACATGTTGTTCAATTGAATTTAGTCTTCTTTTCATAATAATTGCATAATTCTTAGCTTTATTTTCATTAATCTAGATCGTTTGTATCAATTCATCTTAATTGCATTCATGTAGACGCATTCTAGTTTAAATATTTCATTTTTTTAATTGTCTATTCAATTAGATTAAACATGAATTCTGAGAGCAATTTATTAATCAACTGAATCTTCACAATTAGGAAGCAATGAAATGCTCTTCATAGGTTATTTTCTTTGTTTGATTGATTTTGAGTACTAACCTTGAAACTAATGTCTCATTGAAGTGTGGTGTATAGGTTTGTAGGTTCACAACTTCACACACACACACGTCACTTTGTTCCTCCCAATGTGGTCCTAAATCAAAATCAAAGGTGCAAATTGGAGAGAGGATGTCAAAATTACATGTGGAATTAGGTTGGTATGAACAAAACTATATGTGGGAGGTCATACATGCTAGAATAAGGCCTAGATAAGCAAGTGATGATTGAGTGGATGAAATAATTAAAGGGTGTGCTTATAACTAAGGGCCCATTAAAGACTTTGATGAAACTGAATTAGGAGAGGACTCATATTTTGAATTAATTATTAATTAAATATATAATGAAGTCTTATAATGCATAATAAAGTGAAATACACTAACAATGAGTGCTAGGAGAGCGTGAATTTGAATACCCTAGAAAAGGTATACAATTTAGGACACTACAATTTCTACACATACTTTAAAAGTATTTTTGAATGTAATTTAATCTTATAATCATTTTTAATTAATCAACCATGATAATAAAACAACACATTATACACAAGTGTTAATCAACGCTTTGCATCTAACTTAATTCAATAAAGCATTTCCAATTGTATCATAGAATTGGAACATCATAGAATCACACCTCAAGTTGGCGCATAATGACTACTAAGAACATATAGAATTTTGAATTTAATAATTCTAGGCTCATTTCTACGAATTAATGAATTGACTTGGGCTAATCCTTCTAATCATGCATCTGAACTTAGGTAGGAAATGAATAAACTAAGGATCAAATTTTCTCTCTAATCATGAGTGTATATAGAATCATATAAAACATAAATTATGTATCAACTCTTGGCAAAAATCATGTTTTCCATCACATAAAAAGATGCCCAAATTAAAAAAAACCCAAAATATATGTGGGTGCACGCAAATACATGTATGTACATGTGTATGTATGTATGTATGTATAGAAATATATGTATAAATGCATATATACATTTATATGTATATGTGTACATGTGTATATAGAAGTCATACAACTTTCACTATTATAATTATATAAAAATAAATTATAAATAAATTTGAAACTAAAATAATTCAGTCAAGTTTAAATATAAGACTCTAAGCCTTTTCTTTCTTAGATGGTTCTTTTAAAAATGTGCACTGGCTTTTCTAATAAGAACTAACAACTAGTATAATATTAGATTAAACAAATTAATATTTAGAATGTATTGTTTGAATATATGTTCATTGAACTGTTCCTCACCGAAAATGTGTGTAATAAAACTATATAGAATCCAAGTTAATAGAAGGTTGGGTGTGGTGAGGGTGTCAACCATTGAGTTTGAGATGCTTCTGGATGGAAAAAGAAGAAAGAGAGGAAACATGCCATACTTTTATTCTTAAACATATGCTTGTCTATTCTTTATTCATCTAAAGTTTTATCTAATTGTATTTCTCCTATCTAATTGTATTTCTCCAGTATAGATTGACAAATATGGCCATAACTTTCCTGTAAGCTTCTTTTGCTTTTCCATTTTATGTGTGATTGCTTATTTTTGGATAGTAAAAAGAAATGTCTGGTTGTTGAAGAACAATTTTAGGTGATATTATGCGTTGTAAATTCACTCCATTGATTAAATTCTTTTAGTGGAAGAGCATCACAACTTTTATAAATAATAAAGAATGATGTTGTAACCTTTAAATTAGAATCTTAAAACAAGCTTTACGCCCATGCATATTGACTTCTGCAAAATATTATCGTTATCACTTTACACATTGCACGTTACTATTAACAGCATATAATTCATTCCATAATTCTTATGGTTCTCCACCCTTCAATTATTTTAAGGCACTTGTAAAGTTCTCTTACGTCTCAAGACGTAGATAATATTCAAGCTGGATTAAACAAGGGTCAAATGATAATATAAATTACAGATGATTTGAAAGAGGTTAATTAATAATTGATATACCTTAAATTGTAAATCATTTAATAAAGTCAGTATATGATCAATCATAAAATTATTGATCTTTTTCTTCTTTGTGTTTTCTTTCAATGTAAACAAGTTATGGTAATATTATCATCGTTATATTTGCAAAATAATTATTTACATCATCGATATTAAAATGAAATCTTTTGTAGTAATTGTAAATAACTTATTGTATATATTATCATCGTCATTGTTGTAAGAAAAATCTTGCATTCATTATCATTTTTATAATGAAATCTTAATACTTATTGTTAATCGCTTACCAATATATTACCATTGTCATCTTTGTAAAGGATTGTAAAGGAGTCATTTACACAACCAATGTTATAATAAAATATTTATAACAATTGTAAATAGTTTCTTGTATATTCTATCATCATCATTCTTATGAAAGAATTATATTATGATGAAATGTTTAAAGTAATTGTAAATAGCTTACATTATATTTATCATTCTATCCTTGTGAAGGAGTTATGCATGTCACCAATATTATAATCAAATCTTTGTAGCAAATGTAAACAAACTATTATACATATCATCATCATCATGCTTGTGAAAGAGCTATATACACCACCAATATTAAGATGAAATGCTTAAAGTAATAATAAATGACATACTTTATATTTAATTATCATCGTCCTTCTAAAAAAGTTTACAACACCAATGCTATAATGAAATCTTTATAGAAATTGTAAATGGCTTATTGTATTTATTATCATCATCATCCTTATGAAAGAACTATATGCACCATCAATATTATAATGAAATAAGTGTAAACAACTTAATCTATATATTATTACTGTCATCCTAATGAAGGAGTCTTGTAGACCAGCAATGTTATAATGAATTTTGTCTATCAATTGTAAACAACTTACGTATATATTATTACCATCATTCTTATAAAGGAGTCATAGACCACCAATGTTATAATTAGATCTTTATAGCAATTGTAAATAATTTAATATATGAATCATCATTCTCATCTTTGTAAAAATATTGTGTATATTAATACTTGTTTAATCTTAACTCATAATTTAAATCTTCCTAATAATTTTTTAATTATTTAGAATAATAAAGGTAGATTTTTTAAAGAATTCAAATACTCTTAACTAATATTTCAATTTTCTTAACAATTTTATTTTCTTAACTAATTCACATAGTTTCCATTTTCTTGGAGCTCTCTCTTGTCGTGATGATGGTTCACAAAGTGTGACCCGAAACATTGACTCAAAATTTGGCACACAATCAAGATCCAGAAGCAAAAAGAATACTGTTATAGATTATGGAAACCTACTAGCAATAAAAAGTGATTCTTGTAAAGAACTCAAACCCTTTATAAAGACCTAACAATAAAACCTTTCAAACACATAAAAATTATAAATAAAGACAAACAACAATTTAACAATATTAAAACTGTCTGTCACAATAAAGTCACTAGACTGACAACTAACAGACAACAATAATACTTATTCTATTATGATTTAACATTATTCATTAGAATAAACCCAAGGCATTCGAATTATCAATGCCTTAAATTACCACATATTCTTGTATCCATTTTTATTTTTTTATTAGTTTACTTTGAGAAACATGGAGCTTGTATAGGAACTACAGTGTTGGATTCTCGCGTGAGCATGTTGCTAAAAAGAGAATATGCTTTTGACATTTTGCAAGAACATTCATAAGTAATCATATTACTTTAATCACTTGCTTTTAAACTCTTTTAATGATTCCTTTGATTTAATAACTCACTTCGAATGTATTCCCAACAGAAAAAATAAATTTTAGAAAAATAGTGGTGTCATTTCATAAATTCATCTACGCCCTTTCATAATTTACATAAATGGAAGAGGCAATTTTGGTGGCCCATTACTTTTACTATGAAAAGCTATGTTTTGTTTGGAAAACTCAAAATGGGGAGCTTTGTTTTATATTTTTTAGTTCCATTGACATTTAATACTTTAAATTACAGTTATTAAGGTTCAAATTCAATCTTAGTTTATGTGCCTTTAACCACAATAGACAAAAGCCTAAAAGGTGAACAATAGAACTAGATTCTATACCCATCCCATAAATAAAAACAAAAGAATACACTTCATTGTGGCAGCATGACAGCTTTTAGATTGAAAATGAAAACTGATTTTGACATTTTGGTGATTAATGCTTACGTACAAGTGTCATAAAGAAAGAAATTCTCACAAGTATAGCCAACTTCCTTTATTTCTTGTATATATTATTGTTTAATATACATATTGATGTTTATTAAAAAATAAATTAGGAGTGGTTTATGTAATTGTAAAGTACAATATAAAAGAGGAGCAAAGTACAAAGGTACACAAAGTAAGTTAACTTGGAAAGCACAAACCCAATAAAATGAAGAATAATGAAGAGGGTTAAAGAGGGGGAGGTGTTATATAGGGAAAGGAAATCTCATGTTTTAGAGAAACATTTTAATTATAAGTGATTAAAAGCATGTGATGATAAAAAGTATGGGAATGTATGTAATGTGAATGTGTAAATTATTGGATCTTTAGTGTTTGGTGGGTCTATTAGATGAGATCGATAGATGATTAGAGAGTCTTTCTTTCTTGTCAATTGTATAAGGATTGAAGTAGAATATATTGACTCGACATAAGTTATTTCAAGAGAATTATTTGTCAAAACTTCTAAGCAAAGATCAAATATCATTCAAAGTTTTTTTGTTTTTGTTTTTTTTTAAAAAGAAGATAAATTAAACATCTTCAATATTCATAAGTCATGAATGTATATAGAGAATTAAGCGAGTCTCAATTTATAAGACAAATTGATTGCCTAATTTGAATTTTTATCAATTATATATGTATTTTTCCTCATGATCAATGAAGTGGAAAGATAAGATCCCTAACATAGAGTAATTGTCATATAATATATAAATATTCATTAAAAATACATTTTTGCATGCATATAATAATAAATGTTTATTGTACTTGAATCATTCACCAATTCCTTCCTACAACCATCTCTTATGATTTTGTTGGTAAACAGATTTGTTACTTTGAACTTACAATGACTTGCCTAGAATTGAGAAGTGACAAAACATCCGCAACAGTCAGATATATCACTTAGAGAGTATGATCTTCCTCTACGTTTGAGAGGGGTAGCTCCCTCATATGATCTATTTTTTATTTTTATTTTGGAAATAAAATTACAAGAAAAAGGGAATAAACTTCACAAACTTAAGCTTCTTGATAACAAATATACAAAGATATTTCAAGATTTTATTTAAAGACAATATTCTACTAGCTTCACCATCGGAGGTCAGAGACTACGCATAGGCACACTTCACGAGGATAATCTAATTCATGAACAACATACACACTCCAAAGATACCAAAGAGGAGTATATTGTAATAAAACTCATTCAGTTGTGTCAATTGTCTTTATGAAATGGAGTAAAACCACAAATATCATTATGTTCTCATACAATGGACACAAAATATTAGATATGAATGCTTTACAATATCAAAAACACCTCCAAAAATGTTAGGCGTTCATTTAAAGTAAAGTTGCCCCGAATTCACAAAGATCCAAAAGTCCTTTAAACATTCTCCTAATCTCTTCATGTAGACATTTCTCCTTGTAACTATCTAAATTTCTAAGTTAATAACTGACTTCTTTTTGTGCATATTGAACAAGGTTATTAACTTCACAATTTTTGTGTGAAAGGAGTTGGTCATTTAACATTGACTAAAACCACACCAAAAATAAGGAGATGAACATTGAATCTAAACTAAAGGGCACATACAATAATAAAAAGGGACATTTTGATGTAGTATTGCACTTGGAATTTCCTACAAGGTGATATGAGAAATAATTCATCCCTGCAAACTTGAGGACTTCATTTTGAATGCCCTATTATGAATTAGGAATTTCCACCATGGACTCATAACCAGGAATGAGCACATTGTCCATTTTTAGCTTTGAAGTAATATATTTGTCTTGCACCTCCATCACCTCTCAATGATAAGATGGTATGTCGCGAGTATCCAAAGTAACTCAAACAACACTTAGCATCTTCATCACATCTACATTAGACACTTTGTTTTCTATCTCAGTGTTGATCGTATCAATGAACTTGCGTAAGAGAGATTGGCAATTGATTTTCTAGAAATTCTTCACCACTAATGTATCTACAATAATTGTAGTGAGCTCTTCTAAAATCTTCATCCTTATTTTCTCACAAATTGTTAATAAATTCTTGCACTCAATCAAGCTTTGACTAATATTTTCTCACTTCTAGTTTATGTTTTTTGACATACATTTGACTGGTTATGTTTTGCACTAGAAAATAGTTTTTTAGCAATCAAAGTATTTGGATCAACCTTAGATATTTCCTAAAGTTCTCCTAGTATAATCTACCAAGCTAGCTCTTGTTCTTTGGAAATTTTTAGCTCCTTAGCTATTTCTTGTTCCTATAGATCAAACTTCTCATAAGTATCATTTTCCTTGACCATGAAATCTAAAGCTTCATCATTCATTCGATGTATCCATCCCTCAATCATGCTACCATGCTATCTATATTTGTGTATAAAGACTCAACGACCATCTTTTCAATAATGCCTTAGGTACTTGTGAGAACTGATACATATGATGTTGTTGAAGGCCCATCAAAAGGGTTTGCAATAGATTTGATATAAGATACCAAAACTTGTACTTGATCCTTAATATGACTATTTGATTGATTTTATTTTCTTTTTCTTTGTACCAATTCAGATGCAGATATTTCAAAATTATGCACATCTTCATCAGTCAACAAAGGACCAAAATCTATCCTGTTAATGTTGATATCACCTTCATTGGCTTCTTCGATACTATTTTCCATGGTAATCATGGACACCTCAATGCACAAGTTGCTTGAAGATGGATTTACTGACAATCTCGACCTCACCTTGGTTTTCTTTATCTTAGTTGTTTTCTGAAGTAAATTTGCAACTGTATCCATTTCAAGGTCACCACTTGGATAATTATCTTCTTCTTTTGCAATTATTTTTGTAACCACGATGAGGAATAATTTTACAAAGGTTATTGAATGTCAATGAATTTCCTTGTGGTTTGATGAGGTTCCTTGTTTTGGGAAATTTTTAGAGACTTTGTGTGCAGATGATCTGTGGAGATCTTTGGCGTGTGTGATGAAAAGGGTTTGTTCCTTATTGTTCATGGAGGCTATGTCTATGATCATGCCTTTTCAGGTGGTGCGGATTGTGATATCTAGCATGTTATTTTCCTAATGGTCATGTTCTTCATGTTACCTATTTAGTTTTGTTCACTGATTGATAATTGAGGATTGCAGTGTAGGTTTCCAATTGGTGGTGATGAATGGCATGGAACTCGAGGTGGACCTATGTGTGGCCAACTTGGTGGTTGGATTGTGCCTCATGAATTAACTAAATGTTGTAATTTATTTTGGATCTAGGTCGACTGGGTCTAATATGTTTGTCTTGAGATATGTAATATCTTGAATGTCGACCTATGGTGTCTAGTATGTATAAATTTAGGGCTTGCAATTGTAAGAGGGGAGTGTGGGAGACTAACTAAGTAGCTGCGAGATGAGAGAGGATAGCTCTAGGATTGGGTAGATCGGAATTAGGATTTGAGGTTAATTTCATTGTATGTGGTCATAACCGGGAAGGCCTTACAACCCAACATGTCTGAAGCCAATTTGATGTTACTTGATAATAAACATGTTGTTATTTGGTTATATCTTTTTTTTTCTTTTTTGTTTTCCATTGTGTTCACTCTTACTGCAAGATTGGACATCTCCTTTGGAGACTTTGTCAGTCTTGACTGCATCAAATAGTATTAGAGCTATTTTGATCTTGTGATGATGTAAATCTTGGTATCTGAACTTGTGAAGCTTCTAGGGAATTATTTATGAGATGGCAGAGTGTAGATCTGACTCACATCAAAGAAGAGCTTGTGAAAGGTGGTTAGAAGGAATTTTTTTACTAGAAGGTTGAGTTGTTGTGATGATATGAGTGAGTTGTGGATCTTAGAGTGATAGATGTTGTTCATGAGCTTGTGAAATCTTGAGTTGGTTTGTTGAGGGATGGCAGATTATGGATCTAGCGTGTGATTGCAAAATATTTGTGTGAGGATTTATTGGAAAGAGGATGTTATTGATTATGAACTTAGGAAGGAGGTGAAACCATTGAGAGATCTTATTGTTGGTGAACAGATTGCTAAATCAAGGCAATTTGTGAAGATGTTTAGTAGATCATAGACTGTAAGGTAGCTCAAATCTTGTAATCAGATCGTTGATCTGAGGGAATTACACCTTGGAAAAGAAGGGAAAATGTTGATGAGAAAGGTTGACTAGTTGGTTGAAGATAATGATCTTTAGCCAGCTTGAGAAGAAGCTGGAGGAGATTAGGAGGTTGAATTAAAGTTGGCATTTACCAATCCAAAAGAGGATTGTTTGGCTTCTAAAAAGGCTTGCTCAAAGAATGAAAAGGAAAGTTAAGGTTGTTGCTGAAGAGGTAAATATTAACCTTTTTGAGGTTGAGATTGGAGATCGAGCTGGTTTTCATGATCAGATAGTTGGGTCTGATGTGACAATTGCACATCATGACATTGCTAATGATGTGGAGGATTGTTGGAACCTACAATTGAAACAATTGTTGTATTATCATTGATGTCAAACCTTAATTGGTAAGACTATTGCTACTTAGGAAAGTACTATATCTATTGTATTGTTGTGAAGGATTGGGGCAAGGTTGGTAACAATAGCATCTAGGGAAAGGTTGAGTTATCTTGATATTACAAAGTGTACTTGACTATGTTGTACAATGATGAGAATGTATTGTTTATCCTAGTAAGACTGAAGACTAAACCGGTAGGCTTGACCGAGCAAAAATGGAGAAATCATGTTTAAGCCGAGCAATGTTAGCGTCGACCGAGTCAATGTATGTCGAGCAAAAATTCTAGTGTCGAACGAACAACAGTTAATTGCTGAGGAAGACAGTATAAGCCGAGGAAACATTTTTAGTAATGACCGAGCTTTCTACATGAAGATCAAGTAGTTGATCACAGTATTCATTGAGCATAAGCATTTTTATATTTAAAGAGAATTTAGTTTTGGAGCCAACATTGTTGAATTCTTGGATTATGTAAAACATGTTGACTTTATTTATTGATTGTTTGAAAGCATTAAATGCACTGTAAAATGTTTTATTGTAAATATTTAAGAGATTTGAGATGATTCTAGAAATGAAGGTGAAGAACATGAAGCGGGTAGATTCAATGAATCTGACCTAACCCTAAGATCTACGAATGAGATTGAGTGGCATAAGATGAGTTAACCTAATTGAGGAAAGTATTAAGGGAACCTGAGCATTGGATATGCAAGTGCATGGGGGAAAAGAAAAGAATGCTGGAAGATCAGTAAAGTTTTATTGACTGTATAAGCAGAAAAGGCTGAAGGAGAATTGTGGTGGTTGCTTGAAGAAAAGTTTCGAGCAGATCAGAGATGGAGATGGCAAAGTTTCAAAGTCAATAAACTAGCATTAGTGTATGGAATCAGATCTGATATTTGCAAAGTGAGTTGTATGTTTTTCAGATCAATATTGTTGCTACTTTCTAACCATTGTAACAGTCAAAATCCTTTTAACAGAAGTTGACCTAACAGTCATAAGTTAAATCCTTTGAACAAGGTTGCAATCTAATGGAGTGTATGTAAGTCCTATAACAAGGCTCACTTTTAATAGGGTGATTGAAATCCTTTCACCAGGTCACACCTAACAGTGTGTGTTGTAACCTTTGACAGGGTTGGCTTTTAACCAAGCTCACTTCAGAAGGGTGAAAATAATAGTAGCATGTTACAAAGTGGTTTTTCCCACATTGGGTTTCCACTATAAATCCTAGTGTTAACACTTGTGTGAATGTTTTGGTTTGAACATTTTTGTGTTTTACAAGTTAAGTTACAACTGGGTAGTGGACTGCATTGTTATATGTTTCTATTATTGAATCAGTGATGACCGAGTTTGTTTTGGCTATTGGATCTGATTTAAGGAAAAGTTTATAAGTTTGTCTTATACATCAGGACCTAAGAACAACTAATTCACCACCCCCCCCCCCTCTGTTGTTCTAAATCATAGTACCAATTGGTATCATAGCTTTGTTGCTTATTATTAGTGTTTACAGAAATCAAATTTAAAGGGACTTGAAGCAAATGGTCAGGATGTATAAGAAGGAAGTACCGAAGCTGAATAAGGAAAAATTCCCTACATGGAAAAGCTTGATCAAGTTGCATCTAGCTGGTATTTGTGACTCTGCAAAGTACTACATTGAGAATGGCTATGTCTCACTTGTCACACCTTTGACTGCCGAAGAAATGAGAGCTTAGCAAGAACATAATCAGGCAATGCTGGAAATTGCATCTGCCCTAAGCTATCCAGAATTTGAGGACATTAAGGATTGCACAACTGCTAAGGAGATGTGGGAAACTCTTGCAAGGATCTATGGTGGTGACTTAAATGTACTGAAAGCAAAGGCCGAGAGTCTTAGAGGTAAGTTTGATGAAATGAGAATGCAAGAAGGTGAAAACATTGCACAATATTGTGGTAGAATAAAAGAAGTTGTGAATGCTATTAGAGGAGCAAATGGGATTATTGATGATGAAACTATAATTGGGAAAGTACTAAGAACCCTACATCCTATATATGCTATTAAGATCTCAGCTATTCAGGAATCTAGATGCAACTCTGCTAATGTGTTTACTTTGGAAAGTTTGGTTGGTAAGCTGACTGCTTTTGAACTCTCTAACTATGATAATTTCACTGTTGGAAGCATTGGTAATGTTGAATCTGCTTTCAAGTCACAACTAGTTCTAAACAAGCCAAAGAAAGAAAAAGAAAGATGCATTAGTGAAAGTGAAAGTGAAAGTGACAGTGACACTTCTGATGAAGAACTGGAAGATCTAGAAGCTCTTATGGCTAGAAGACTGAGAAGAGGAAAAGGAAAGTATAAAGGTAAACTCCCTATTATATGTTTTGCATGTAATAAAGTTGGTCATATAGCTACTAGATGTCCTGAAAGGAAGGATAAAGATGATGAAAGAAAAAGAAAACACAAAGACAAAAGAGATGACAAAAGCTACTGAAGGAACAAGGAATACAAAGGAAAAGGTAAGAAATCTTGTTACATTGCTGAAGAAGAAACTGACACTGATAGTGATGATTTTGAAATTGAGGTAGTCTATGTTGCAATGAAAGATGAATCTGATGAGGATGAGAAAACTGCATTGATATCCTATGTGAACAAGAATGATAAATGGATTATTGATAGTGGTTGTTCACATCACATGACTAGTGACAAAAATAAGTTTGAGACCTTACATCATTACAGAGGTAAAAGTGTAAAATTTGGTAATGATGCACCATGTCCTGTTAGAGAAAATGGTTTGATTAAACTGACTGATAATATATCTTGTGAAAATACATATTGGGTTGAAGGTCTTAATTATAATTTGTTAAGTGTTGCTCAGCTCAACAAAACTAGTTACCAAGTGGAATTTCATCACAAGAAAGCTAAAATATTTGATGCTACTAGAGAACTAATTAATTGGAAGTGGAGATCAGACTAGAGGTAATTTGTTCTATCTTGATCTATCTGAAGAAACGTGTATAATTGCACAACTTGATGATATTTGGTTATGGCATAAAAGGCTATGTTATGTTAACTTTAACAATTTGGTAGAGATAAGTAAGAAGAAAAAGGTAAGAGGGCTACCTAGATTGAAGAAACCTGAGAATGTGATGTGCAAGGAATGTCAATTAGGAAAAATGACAAAGTCAAGTTTTAAGAGAAAATCCTTTACTTCTGAAACCATTTTAGATTTGGTTCATACTGGCCTTTGTGGACCTATGGGTGTACAAAGTTACTACGGTGCTAGATATTTTATCTTGTTTGTTGATGATCATACTAGGATGATGCATGTAATGTTTCTAAAAAAAAAATTGAAGCTTTTCAATTCTTTAAGTGGTATTTGGCTAAGGTTGAGAAGGAGATAGGTAGGAACCTAAAATGTCTTAGATCTGACCGAGGTGGAGAATTTACATCAAATGAATTCAATCTATTTTGCAATGATAAAGGAATTAAAAGACAGATGTCTGCACCTAGAACACCTCCACAGAATGGTATAGCAGAAAGAAGAAACATATCTATCTTGGATTGTGCAAGGACATTGTTGATTGAAAAGAATATGGCATAGAAATACTAGAAAGAAGCTATAAGCACTGTTGTCTACACTCTTAATCAGGTATAGATCAAGAAAGGTACAAATCTGACACCCTATAAATTATGGCATGGGCATGCACTGAGTATTAAATACTTTAGAATCTTTGGAAGTAATTGCTATATATTAAAAGACACTAGGAATGGAAAGTTTGATGCTAAGAGTGATGAAGGCATATTCCTAGGATATTCCACAAAAAGTAAAGCTTATAAGTGTTTGAACTCTAACACTAACAAAATTGTGGAAAGTGTGAATGTCAAAATTGATGAGTATGCATAAAGAAATGAAGCTAACAGAAAAAGAGAACTAGAAGATTATAGATCTTTTGTGTACATTGAGGAAGAAGAAGAGGCAAGTAACAGACTTGCACTTGATGTCGAGTCTCGGGTAAGCAATGTCGAGCAACAGACAGATGCTGCAGTGCATCAAGAAAATAGTGCCAAAAAAGAACAAGAACATGTCGAGCTACAAGAAAATGTTGTCGAGTATCAAGAAGAGGTTGTTGAACATTCAAAAGCTGAATCTGACAATCTTGTTGGGGAACCTAATGAAATAGAGGAGAGAAGAACTAAACCTATTTTGGAAAAATATGTAAGAAGACATCACAAGCCTAAACAGATAATTGGAGACAAAAATACTAGAATTCAGACCAGAAGTAAGACTAAGGATCCAACATGCCTACTGTGTGAATTTGAACCCAAGTCAACTAGTGAGGCATTGGAGAATGAAGATTGGATACAAGCAATGAATGAAGAGATTGACCAGATTGAGAAGAATGATACTTGGACTCTGGTGCCGAGACCTGAAAACAAAAATGTTATAGGAACAAAGTGGGTGTTTCGAAATAAGATGAATGAAAATGGTGAAATATCTAGGAACAAAGCTAGGCTGGTATGCAAAGGCTACGCACAAGAAGAAGGAATAGATTATGGGGATACATTTTCCCTGTAGCTAGATTGGAAGGAATAAGAACTCTACTTGCATATGCTACTTATAAAGATTTCAAGGTATATCAAATGGATGTCAAGTCTACATTTTTAAATGGTATACTAAAAGAAGAAGTTTACATAGAACAGGCAGAAGGTTTTATTGATCCAAACAAAAGACACATGGTGTGCAAACTAAACAAAGCACTATATGGATTGAAGCAAGCTCCCAGAGCATGGTATGAGAGGTTGCACAACTACTTGATATAGATTGGATTTTCAAGAACAAATGACACAAGCAATTTGTACATGAAAGATGAAGAAGGTAAAGGTATCCTATTGGCAAAAAATTTTGTGGATGACATTATTTTTGATGGACAAGATGCATTGTGTAAAAGATTTTCAAATGAAATGCAAACTGAATTTGAAATGAGCATGTTTGGTAAGATCAAATTCTTTGTTGGTTTACAAGTATATCAGATGAAGAAAGGAATTTTCATTACACAGTCTAAGTATGTTAATGAAATACTGAAAACTTTTGGGATGGAAGATGCTAAACCAGTGAGTACTCCTATGGTTACTGGACAAAAGTTATCTGAGAATGATGATGCTACAAAAGTGAATCAAACTTTGTATAGATCAATGATTAGAAAATTGCAATATGTTGTACATAGTAGACCAGATATTGCACTAGTTGTTGGGATTGTGGCAAGATTCTTTGCCAATCCTAACGAAACATACATGATGGTTGTGAAAAGAATTATGAGATACTTGAAAGGAACTGCTGACTATGGTCTATATTATAAGAAGGATCACAAATTTGAACTCGGAGTTTTTACAGATGCTGATTGGACAGGAAATGTAGATGACAGAAAGAGTACTAGTGGTGGAGCTTTCTTTCTTGGATAGAGATTAGTCTCTTGGATGAGCAAGAAACAAAATTGCATTTCCCAATCTACTGTCGAGGCTGAGTATGTTGCTGCTGCAGTAAACTGTTCAAATTTGGTATGGATAAAACAATTGTTGATAGACATGAAAGAAGAAATCATTGAACCTGTTGTTATTCTCCGTGACAACACAAGTGCTATCAATATTTCTAAGAATCTAGTGATGCACACTAAGACCAAGCACATAGCAATCAAGTATCACTACTTGAGAGAATTAGTACAAGATAAAGAAGTCCAAATGGAATATGTGAATACAAAAGAACAATTAGCAGACATATTCACTAAAGCTTTACCTAGAGAAGCTCATGAGTATTTGAGAAGTCAATTAGGGGTCCTTCCCCTAACTAAGGTTGCCTAGTCAAGCTAGGAGCACTACATCAAATATGCTACAACAGAATATTTGACAAATTGATGTAGAAGATTGTCACACTTTAGGGCTATCCTAGAGTTGTGAAAAGGAACAAAGATAAGGAATCAGTTGTAAGCAAGATGACAGAGTGAGAAACACTGAGCTGCACAAATATTATCTACATCTGATGGATGTATGTTTTAGTTGTTGCTTTGGCATTTTTGTCAAAGAGGGAGATGAACTGATATGATAACACATGACACTGAAAGGTAAGGGTGATGAACTAAAATGAAGGATCGGGATAGAGGGAGATCTGAATACTTTTGACGGTCATAGAAGTGAGGCTTATAGGATTCTGAATCAGAATGAAGCTAAGGATATTATAAATAATTCTCTGATGAACAGATAAGTTTTTGGATTGCTTGGTAATCCATGTGTTATTTAAGTGATATCATATGGTATTGCCATCAATGCCAAAGATGGAGATTGTTGGAACCTGCAATTGAAACAATTGTTGTATTGTCATTGATGTCAAACCTTAATTGGTAAGATTGTTGCTCTTTAGGAAAGTACTATATCTATTGTATTTTTGTGAGGGATTGGGGCAAGGTTGGTAACGATAGCACCTAGGGAAAGGTTGAGTTATCTTGATATTATAAAGTGTACTTGACTATAGTGTACAATGATGAGACAATGTATTGTTTATCCTAGTAAGACTGAAGACTAAACTGGTAGGCTTGACCAAGAAAAAATAGAGAAATCATGTTTAAGTCGAGCAATGTTAGTGTCGACCGAGTCAGTGTATGCTAAGAAAAAATTCTAGTGTCGACCGAACAACAGTTAATTGCCGAGGAAGACAGTATAAGCCAAGGAAACATTTTTAGTAATGACCGATCTTTCTACATGAAGACCGAGTAGTTGATCACAGTATTGACCAAGCATCAACATTTTTATATTTGAAGAGAATATAGTTTTGGAGCTGACATTGTTGAATTCTTGGATTATGTAAAACATGTTGACTTTATTTATTGATTGTTTGAAAGCATTAAATGCACTATAAAATATTATATTGTAAATCTTTAAGAGATTTGAGATGATTCTAGAAATGAAGCCGAAGAACATGAAGTGGGTAGATTCAATGAATATGACCTAACCCTAAGATCTATGAATGAGATTGAGCGGCATAAGATGAGTTAACCTAATTGAGGAAAGTATTAAGGGAACCTGAGCATTAAATATGTGAGTGCATGGGGGAAAAGAAAAGAATGTTGGAAGATCAGTAAAGTTTTATTGACTGTATAAGCAGAAAAGGCTGAAGGAGAATTGTGGTGGTTGCTTGAATAAAAGTTTTGAGAAAATCAGAGATGGAGATGGAAAAGTTTCAAAGTCAGTAAACCAACATTAGTGTATGGAATCGGATCTGATATTTGCAAAGTGAGTTGTATGTTTTTCAGATCAATATTGGTACTTCTTTCTAACTATTGTAACAGTCAAAATCCTTTTAACAGAGGTTGACCTAACAGTCATAAGTTAAATCCTTTGAACAAGGTTGCATTCTAATGGAGTGTATGTAAGTCCTATAACAAGGCTCACTTTTAACAGGGTGATTGAAATCCTTTAACTGGGTCACACCTAACAATGTGTATTGTAACCTTTGATAGGGTTGGCTTTTAACCAAGCTCACTTCAGAAGAGTGAAAATAATAGTAGCATGTTACAAAGTGGTTTTTCCCACATTGGGTTTCCACTATAAATCCTAGTGTTAATACTTGTGTGAATGTTTTGGTTTGAACATTTCTGTGTTTTACAAGTTAAGTTGCAGCTGGGTAGTGGACTACATTGTTATATGTTTCTATTATTGAATCAGTGATGACCGAGTTTATTTTGGTTATTGGATCTGATTTAAGGAAAAGTTTTTAAGTTTGTCTTATACATCAGGACCTGAGAACAACTGATTCACCCCCCCCTCTCTATTGTTCTAAATCATATTAACAGAGGAGTTTCCTCTTTCTAAGCTTAATGTTGAGGATGTTGGTATTGATGAACTTGTTGATAGCGTTCTCACTGAAGATGTTAATCTTGTTGTTGATGAGGAGTTGCAGACTAGGTTTTTCCATTTGGATGTTGTTATTTATATTGTAGAGTTGCATATGGTGGCTAAGGATATAGAGGTGGATGATGAAGATGGTGGACATATTGAATTCCTTGTTGTTGAAAAGATGATGGTAAAAGCTGACGAGTTCCATGATTTGTTTGTGAAGGAGAACACAAATCTGATGCATTGTGCTAAGAATATTGATAATTTTGTTTATGTTAGTAGGTGTGTTGACTGGTTGGTTGTAGTGCAGAAGATTCAAAGGTTTGATTGGAGGAAGAAGATGTTTCTTTTGTGTAGTTTTATCTTTTTTCCTTTGAGGATTGGGAATCTAATGGTCAAGATGAGGTTGTGTTCAAATTTTCTTGTGGCATCAAAGTGTGAGGCACACTTTTCTATCTACCCCACGTATTTGATGCAGGAGCATCTTGGTTATTGGCTATTTTACATCATCTTGGAGGAATTTCCTTGTTGCTTGATGAAGTTCTTTATTTTGGGCAGTTTTCAAAGACTCTATGTGCAAAGGATCTGTGGAGATCTTTGGCGTGTGCGATGAAAATAGTTTGTTCAGGTTGTTGTTTGGGGAGGCTATGTGTATGATTGCACCTCTTCAAGTGGTGTGGATTGTGAGATCTAGCATGTTCTTTTTTGACTGGTCATATTCTTCATGTTACCAATTTAGTTTTGTTTACCGATTGATTGTTAAGGATTGCAGTGGAGGTTTCTGATCAATGGAATTGAATGGCATGGATCTCAAGGTGGACCTATGTGTGGCTGACTTGGTGGTTGGATCAAGCCTTGTGAATTAATTAAATGTTGTAATTTATTTGGGATCTAGGCCAACCTGGTCTAATACATTTGTCTTGGGATATGTAATATCTTGAATGTCAACCTATGGTGGCTAGTATGTCTAACTTTAGGACTTGTGATTGTAAGAGGGGAGTGTGGGAGATTAGTTGAGTAGCTGAGAGTTGAGAGAGGATAGCTCTAGCATTGGACAAATCAAAATTATGATTTGAGGTTCATTTCATTTTATGTGGCCCTAATCAGGAAGGTCTTAAAGCTTGACACGTTTGAAGCCAATTTGATGTTACCTAATAATAAAACTATTGTTATTTGGTTATATCTTTGTTGTGCTTTTCTATTTTATGTTGTATTGACTCTTGTTACAAGATTGGACATCTCCTTTGGACACTTCTCCAGTCTTTACTGCATCAACTTGTTCCCACTAAGTAGAGAACAACCTTCCCTCAATCCAACATACATCTTTCCTAATATACTAAAAAATATTCCCCTTCATGTTTCTCATAGTTCTTCCAAGTTTCTAATAATTACGCCAAATGCATTTATTATCTAAAATGAACGATCTCATAACAGACATCAACGATTCATGCTTACCAAAAAAACATGCAAGATGATAGAAATATATCTATTGTTTCATCATTTTTCCAAACTTTATTTTATTTTCTAGAATTTGGGCCCATTTTTCCTTTCTCTTTTATTGATTTCTTAATGCATTGTACATTAATTTTTTACACTAGCATCAGAGGGAAAGTAAATTTGAAAAAGACAAGATACTAAAACAATAGAAAAAAACCTATTTAAAACTAAAAACTTAGTCATTCATTCCTTTATATATTTTTATTCACTAGTAAAGTTATTTTATTAAGTTTATTAAGTTTATGAATTATCAATAGAAAATTTATATTTAATTAATATAAATTTAATATTATAATTTTATTTATTATTATATATTTTTATATAAGATTGTATTAAATTTTATATTTTAAAAAATAGTTTAGTTTTATATATTAAAAATGATTATGAAAAGTTAAAATTAATTAAATAAAAATAAAATTAGAAAATCTTGGAAAAAGAAGTTGTATGATAAATATATTTGTAATTTGAAAGTATTTTTTAAGTTTAAAATTTCTAATTAATTTGTTACCATCATCTTGTTTTACATCATATATTTATTACAACACTAAATTAATATATAAATACAATATAATGTATAAATAGTTAATTATATACTATGTTTATATAAAAATTAAAATATGATTATATTATATTATTGTATTATATTAGTCATACAATGTAAATGTTAAATATAAGATAATACAATATATATTTAAATATATATATATTTTAATTTTATTTATATACATTATTAAATGTTGGAGTAAATCAATATTTATTCAAAGCTTAAGTTTAAGTTGAGCATTATTAATTAATTAATTAGGTGCATACATTTAGTTTTCTTTGTAGTTGTACTGTTTACATGATTTTGTATCTCTTGAAGGTTTATAAGTATTTGGAAGTGTTGAAGGTTGATCACTCCTACATTAAATATTATAATTTTAAATGTTGATGAGATAATTTTTCAAATATTTTTCTATTTTAAAATTATTAACAATTATGAAATTATAATTAATAATAAATATAATATATATGTAAAATTAACTAAATATATTTGTTGAATATATATATTTACTCTCTTATGCTAAAAATATATTTATATTCTACCTTTTTCAAATACATGTATAATAATAAATAATTATATTATATTATAAATTCATATAAATTAAATATATGATTTCCAATGATTTTTAGCGCACACACACAAGCACACATGTTGTTGATTCTTTGTTCCTCTCTCACTCTATCTTTATCCCTTCATGTATCTCTATCTATATATATTTATCTCTTCCATCTATATTTATCCCTTTCTTCTCTCTTTTTTATATCTCCATCTACTTGTCATATCCTTCTCCTCGTTCCTCTCTTTCTAAGTCTCTCTTCTCCAACTCCATTACTCCTCTCTCCCTCTCTAGATCTATTGCAAACATAACATAAGCATGTTGGTAATGGAGTCTGATTATCCTTTTAATCATGTTTGAATCCCAATAAGTGGATACATAATTTCTTTGAAGTCATTATTTTTGCAAGTCATTATTTTTGCATTGATACCTTCATTGAACAAACATCGTCACTTTCTAAGAGCCTACTAATTGATCCCATATAATGCACACATGTATGCAAAAAATAAATAAAATGTTCTCAATTAACTTTTCAAACCTCTTCGACATACTCGTTACATACCAAAACTACAATTACTAATTATAAATCATAAATTGTAATCCGAAACTACCACAAAATTCTAATCTAGAAAACAACTCTTCTAAATCCTTAAATAAATTTACATTCTTAATGAGATCATTTTCCTCAAAACCCCACCCAACACAAACCGAACAAATCATAAAAGGCTTGAAGGAAATTAGATATAAAAATCTCTCCCATAGGCCATAAAAGACAAATCCATATGGTATGATTAAGACCTTGATGTAGTTACCAAAGCTTTGCATGAATCTTCATCCTCAATCATCACTCACATATTCCCTAGCACTAATTTATGTGCGTAACAAAATCTGATTTGGGCCATGGTTGCCCCCCAAGCGACACACTCAAACTGGGATTCCTTTTGCCAATTCTCCCTCCCAATAAAATAGAGTGTTGAGATTCTTGTGTTTGCCCCCTCAAGAAAGAACCCTCTTTTTGTGGGC